>KN884783.1:42244-54330 GCA_000934455.1 Apostichopus parvimensis
CCCTTCCCTTCTTTTGACAAACTTTGTCAGTGAATATGTTTGTGTTGTTTATAACTATTTTTTATGTGCAACCAATTTTCTTTTTCCTTTGTTTTTACCTATGTAGATATTATCCAGATAAGAACATTTGTCAACCATGTAGACCAGATTGTCGTACGTGCAGAGATGGTAAAACTTGTACCTCCTGTGTTGATGAAACACAAGTTTTTAACATTGACGAATGTAAGACAAACTGTTCTCGTTACTATTACAAGGATCAAAAGGTGTGTGAACCCTGTCATCAGCAGTGTTTCAGTTGCGATGGTAAGTCCTAGCTTATGAATATGCATTGACTGTGGAGATATATTCTACGTTCAACAAATTGAGATGTTGATCTCCCTCAAGCAGGGTGTTTAATTATCTGCTTGAGTGATTAATCTGTTTGAGTGAATAGAGGCTCTAGCAAAGTCACCAATGGGAAACATGATGATGTACAGATTATTCCTGAATTTAAGGTCAAAGTTCATCTGTCATTCAGTTGGGGATCAATATGGCCCCATCACAAGGGTTGGATCTTCAGCATAGTCACCAAAGTTGCTGTTATTCTTTTGGTTCAGCACAGGGCCATCTGGATTATGACATGGACATAACATCAAAGTGTTTTACTTAATAAGAGAATTAAAGCAGAAATCAATGACATGTTAAAGTGACTTATTATTACTTTTCTTAGTTAAGTAACTATTGAGTATAGCAAGAACTTAAAGATTTGATTTCTGATTCTCAAATATTGCATCGCCCCAATGTTTAGCGTTTAAGGTTATCCAAGAAGATCCTGCTGGGACACCCTAACTGCGATCAGTTTGTGTATATAAGTTTTTTGTATATAGAATAGAATGCTGCTGAGTGGATGGTAACATTATCTGATGATGTGTGCATATTTGCAGGTAGCACCCTGTTTGAGTGCACGGACTGTTTCCCCGGCTACGTATTGGACGATGGAATCTGCTTCAGTCAGTGTGCGGTGGGGTATTACTTTAATGCCTCTTCCACCGACCAAGTAAGTTAAATGGCGTAGGGTGATTGCACATGATGCGTGGAGAGGAAAACTCATATGCTGAACTTCCATCTTTCGTCCGTCTTTGAAAAATGCAATTCCGAAACATGTAGATGTATTTGTTTATGGAATAGTGGATGGTAGAATAATTCAGCATGTTTTGTGTAGACAGCAGTACCATCTTGCATTGTATGAGGTTTTGTTAAAGTCTTAATACCTGTTTGCCGATGTATTTCGGTAAACAAACTTTTGAAGTAGATTCAATGTTTCTTATTCTAAATGCACTCTGACCAGGTGGGTTAAATGGAGAAAGCTGTCGCAAGCGAAAGAAAGAAATTTATTTTCTGTTGCCCTTGGCGAACGATTTACCGTAAAATCACTGCCGAACCCATGTCAGCATGTTCATTACACAAATGTAAACAAAATAATCTACTTATGCGGCCTAATCAAGATTTTAAAGCAGTCCTATACTCGTATCGTCCACCTTTTTACAATTCCACGGAGGAAACGTCTGAATACACACGTTTATTTATTGCGATGGAAGAAAATGACATAATTTCACAAGCCACATCGGTAAGACCGAGAGAAAGATACTTTTCAAGAGAAGGGACCTAAGACAGGCTAGCCACGAAAGTGAAAGTTGTCGTAGGCCTAACTGTCGTAAACAAAACACAGAGATCTGATTGGGGCATGATCTGTTGGGTTGGGCTTGCAAAATTTTGATTGAAATTCATAGAATCTACAGACTCGTTAAAAAAATCTGGTGAATTTTATTCAGCTCAAACTTGTTAACGACAGATAACTCAGTAAAAAAATGAATATTGAAATAAAAATTGCATAGAATGGTGTCATTTTCACTGAACTTTAAGTGCAGTTAGCTGGAAAGGTTGAAGTTTAAATTTGGCAAACAAGTGCTGAGACTTGAAGTTAATAATTTTTTCCCCTAGATTTGACGTTTGAATTACCCCCACCCCAACCCCACCCCAGGTTTTGACAATTTAGATTTCACAAGATACTAACGTTGTAGTAATAGGGAGGAGGGAGGTTGTTATTAGGAACACACCCAGCAGATTTATTACTATGGTAACCGTTCTTTCCCATGTAGCCGTGCGTAGAATGCGATACTAAATGTGAAGAGTGTTACGGTGGTGAATCTGACAAGTGCATCTCCTGTCCTGTCGGCGAAGTACTGCAAAGGATTGATGTCAACCACGCTAATTGTACCAAATGTTGTGCAGCCGAGGTGAAGCCCTCACCAGGGGACTGCTGTACATGCAATGAGGCTAAAAGTAAGTTCGCATATGGGTCAATCATCACGTTATTAAACCTATATTTTTGAGTCTATGTCGGTTAGGTTTTTGATAGCATAGTAAAGTAAAACGCCATCAAACGTGCTGTTCATTTCAGGGGAATTCCCACCTTTTCAGAGATGAGAAAGATTATGATGAAACACTGGTAAGAAAAATTAATGGAATGGAAGGCAGTCACATTCATTTTTGAAAAGCAAACTTTGTAGGCTGTCTATTAAGTTTGTTCAGTCGTTACGTTAATTTGCAAAGTACTGAGGCAGGTCTGGTAAAATTGCTGGCACTTGCTAACCAGACCCCAAAAGTTGCTTAAAGTTCCAGCACATGCCAGCAGCGGAATTTTCTTCAAATCAACTTGCTTTGATGAACAGTTGCGAGTGATATCACAGAGCCATATCACAGAGCCATTGCATATGTACCAACCAAATAGAGAAATGAAATTTATTTTTTTACCAACAAACAGGACAGTACAAAGTTGTGATTGACAGTAAAATTGTGGACATATGAAGTGAAAGTTACTAAGCGTAAGAGTGCAAAGCAGGCAAATAAAGGGTAAATGGACAGTGGAGAAGAACTAATTCCAGAAAACAAAACAGCTGAGAGAGAATGTCAGTGGAGGTTACCGACTGAAAGAGAGCTAGGAAAACATTAGGAACTCAAATGTAATATTTTTGGCTTCCGAGGATCTTTAATTAGATACACAGTGTCTTTGACCTGTATACATTATTTGTAAAATGGGGTGGATGATTAACTTTGAATAAATTAACATTGCAGTGTATCTGATATTCCAAGTTTTACATGTTTTGTTGCTCATGTTATAAGCTTTATAAGTTAAGAAACCCAACTTAGTGACCTTACTTACTCTCAGGATTACTTCTTTTCATGTGATCTAGGTATCTATGTATGCTGAATGTTAAGCACTGATTTTGAGGACGAGTGAGTCACACCTTGCCCCCTCCCTCATCACACCCTCCCCCACATGATCCCTCTGTCAACAATCTTACCACATCACACCCCTCCTCTGATCTCTGCATCGTAAATATTAATGTGACCCTCCCTTGTACTGGTACCGTATATATATTTTTTATTATACCTTCTATATATCATCCGTATTTTGTTATACCTTCTATATATCATCCGTATTTTGTTATACCTTCTATATATCATACGTATTTTGTTATGTTTACCTCTGCAGGCAGTTGCCTGGGATTCCTGGTCCCCCAACACCGACGGGAACTTCTGTTCGATCCCCCATTCCATCCGGGACCTCTGGTGTTCGCCTGCATGATGGTCGTTGTGTGTTTCTTGGTGATATTTGGATTGCTACAAGCTAGATCTAACCGCCAGTTATGCTGGCGAGACAGCTACTCACGGTTACCGACCTACTACGATACGGGAAGCCAATTTGTGAAGCTGACCACGACAGAGGAAGATGAGGAAGCGGACGACAATAATGGGGGGAAAGATTACTTCTCAGAGGAGGAGGAGGACGTCTACGGGGAGATGACAGACGACGAAGAAGACGATGGCTATTAGCATCTTGCCAGCCAAAGATTGTTGTACAGGACACACATTGAATGAAGATTTCGACCTTGAAAATCAGTTTCAAGAGAAAGAAATTTGAACAATAACCAGATACTCCTCTCTTCAATGTGGGGTGCATATGGGGTCATACATCCTTCCAAGAAGTTAGTCTTTCAAATCGTTTGAAGTAATAATCTATTTTACCGGATGCTTCCATGGGTTCAATGTTTTACTCTGACCTTTTGTAGAAAGCTTTCCAAGTGTCCTTGGGGATCTTTTCAGTCACTTTCTTCTAGTCCATTAACTTATCTTCAAACTAAACCTAAATTTAACACAACACTTTAAAAATCATGACCGTGCATTTTTTATATTCTTTTCTTCTTCTTTTTCCTCCTCCTCCTCCTCCTCCTCCTCCTCCTCCTCTTCCTCCTCCTCATCCTCATCGTCATCATTTTTGTTTGTTTTTGGTTTTCAATGCTTAAATCCTTGACCAATGTTAACATTATCTCATATTTGTATTCGATAATTGCATCTTGTATTCAGACTTATTCAAAATCTTCTGTAAATTTGCAAGTCTACATACATTTTTTTCTTTTTGGTTGGGAGGGAAAGGGGGATAGATGATGGGAGATTTAGATCTATTAGGAAGTATAACCAGTAATCGTAAATTTTTTTTTTTTTAGTTTTGTTACTATTTCTTTGTTGTTATAGTATTTTTCATTATTTCTGACCATGATTGCACATCACATGGGTGGTTGCAGTGTTCAGCTTCGTAATTGGTAGTTTCAATACTGACCTTTGACCTCAATAGGTCTGCAGAGTGGTGAACAGACGTCACCATACCGGCAAACTACATATATATTGCTGATAGCTTCATGCATTTTGTTTGTTTTGGGGGGCCATAACATGCTGGTATAAACAAGTTTGTCGGGGTCATATGTCACCATGCCCTCAATGATGTATACTGCTTCAAGCACCGTGGTGTGGATAGGCCTTTGAAGTGTAGTATTTATATGCTTTGGTGTGTAGATAAAATAGTCTGCTGCATATACCATTATGCATTTGGGCCAAAATAGATCATACATAGGTGCAGATGGGTCCATGTACTGGGGTGCAGATGCCAGATAGGTCCATGTACTGGGGTGCAGATAGGTCCATGTACTGGGGTGCAGATAGGTCCATGTACTGGGGTGCAGAGAGGTCCATGTATTGGGGTGCAGGCAGGCTCATGTGTGGAGATGCACAAAAGGCCATCATTAAGAATTTAAGATGCATATGGGATGAAGTATTGGTGCAGAAAGGTCATAGCTCAGAGGTGCAGATAGGTCCATGCACAGAGGTGCAGATATGTCCAAGCAGAGGTGCAGATCCAACCTCAGAGGTGCAGATAGGTCCAAGCACAGAGGTACAGATAGGTCCAAGCAGAGAGGTGCAGATCCAACCTCAGAGGTGCAGATAGGTCCAAGCAAAGAGGTGCAGATCCAACCTCAGAGGTGCAGATAGGTCCAAGCAGAGAGGTGCAGATCCAACCTCAGAGGTGCAGATAGGTCCAAGCACAGAGGTACAGATCTAACCTCAGAGGTGCAGATAGGTCCAAGCAAAGAGGTGCTGATAGGTCCATGCATTAAGGAACTGGTAGGTAATTGATCCAGCAAGTGTTGTAGTGCCTGTAGGATCTAATTATTGCCCTGCAAGATATTATTTTCCTTGTGTTATTTTGTTATTATTTTTAGCTGCAAGTTATGAAAACTCGCCTCTGCACTGCTCACTGGATTTACGTTACTGTTCTTTCAAGAATATTCTATTCACCAAGTCTCTATGCAAACTGCCACATTAAACTGTGTTTTCTATGCCAGATGTGTTCATTATTTCCTTGTATTAGATAGTATTATTTTCGTATAAACTCTTCATACCGATGTAAAACATTTATTTTTTATTTTCATATTTGTTGTAATTCAATTTTTTTTTTAAATTGCTATCATGTGCCTTCAAACTTTGAAACTTTCTGTAAACAGTATTATGAAAAATTGGCGTAGAATCACAGTCTCATGGCTTTCTGGTTTTAATTGCTACCATGTGCCTTATAAGTTAAAGTTAATTAGTGGATGATGAATTCATGGCCATTTTATGAGCAATTTGATTAAAAAAGACATCTTTAGGATTAACTTTCCATATCGCATTCCTATTTAGTCCATGGTATTCCTACCTGCAGTGTGTGTATAGTACTTCACCCAGTACTATATACTCCTCATGAATAATCATTTTATACTCCTCATGAATAATCATGACAGCATTCCTGTCATGATATTCCTATAATTACTTAATTCAGCATGTTTGTAATTGTTCAGTGGTATTCTTTATTGTATTTGTATTCAAAATAGTACTTACTACTAATGAATAACCATGACCATGTTGTTTTCTGATTCTAACGGATTAATAACATTTCACTGTATTACTAATTGGCCAATGGTATTTGTTGTATTCTGCAAAATAGTACTTACTCCTCATGAATAATCACGAGCATGTTCTTTTGTCCAGTGCCAGTTTTACCCTACAAATTAAAATGTTACTGGAACTGGAAAGGACACAAAGAGAGTAACTTTCTGATTCTATTTTTGTTTTTGGTGTGTGTATAGATGGAAGGGGGGGGGGAATGGGGGGGATGGGCCATCAAATGGCATGGTAGATAATTGTGAGATAACTGGTAAAGAACAAATTATGCTAAAGTACTTAAATTTTGTGTACAATAACTTACATATCCAAGATTTTATTCCCTGGCAATTGTTTGTGTAATTTTGCTGTACTTTTATCATTTGTATTCGTAATATAAAGCTGCTACTCCCCCTTTTTTTTGGACTTTATATCATCTGTTTTTTTTTCCCCCATGTATTAATTAAGCAAACTACTATCAAAACAGTACCTAAAAAAATTGTATAAATTTGTTCACGTTTACATTGATTCCCCTAAAAGCTTATTTTAGTTGGGATATTTCTTTCATTTGACATTGTGAAACAAATGATTTCCTTTGAGTTCAAATCTAATTAAAACTAAGATAAAAGTGCTTGATTCTCTCTGAAGTGTTACTTGCATTTTATAAGTTTGGTGGTTGTTGGTAATGTGACCATTATTTCACACTTTGAAAGAGCTAAGAATATTTTGGCTAGAAAGGAATTCCAAACAGATTGCAGGTCCAGGTAGAGAGAGGGTTTTAATTCCTGAGGTAATTCGTCCTGAAATGTCTTTACTAGTATATATCAATTTGTTAACAAATTCCCCAGATTTCTGTTGATTTTAATACTTAATATATCATCAAACATATTAGATTTGATCAAAATGAGAAAAAGTTGTTGCTTTTGAGCCATTTTTTTGTGGAAATTTACTGCAGAATTATCTCAATTTTCAGAACACCTTTTTTTTTCCCTTCAGAAATCAAAATGTATTGTAGGGAGCTTCTTTTTTTTTTTTAAATATATGCTACATTTCAATAACTGTCAATGCGGCTTAAAATTGCTGATGGTATTGTATTTCTTTGATGGGTGAGGGTGTGATATAGTTCAAAAATATCAGGTGAAAAAAGGTTTTAAAAATTTGGATTGTCTTAATATAAGATTTAATTAATTGGTAATTGTTTGTATTCACTCTTCCTTGAGTCAGCACTGTTAATTGTTTTTTCTAAAGCAATAAATTAAAATTTTTCTCATCTTAGCTTTCTTTGTTTTCTTTATCAGAAAAGCTTTCTTTGGTGGATTGTACATATCACTGGTCCGATCATATCTGTATCTACAAAGATAATTCAACTTCTCAAGATTTTTACAAAAACCTATCAAATGTTACTGAAAAATAAGATTGCGATAAATCAAACGAGGCACTATCTCCAAAAGTTTGTCCAAAAAATTGAAGACAAGCTTTAATTAGCAAGTACTTATTCTATTCAATTCTAACCGCTACGTTGCTCTGAGAACTTGTTCGTATCGGAACCGTTGAAATAATTACATGTTATAGAAGTTTCAGCTTTTGGTAACAAACAATTTATTGAAACCAATAAAGGGGGAAAAAATAACTTTCCCTCAAGAGATAACCTGATGCGAGGACACAGGGAAGCAAGGACATGAATTTCAAAACCATGTAATACTTGGTAAATACTTGGTATACTTGGTAAATACTTGGTATATTTGAAACCTTCTAAACATTGCACAAAGTGGGATATGATATAGCAATGAGTTCAAGGTACTGAGATGTGTGAGAGTAATAGGAAATATTTCAACTGCAAAACATGAATAATTTTTTATCAATTAATCATTTCAGACTAGAAAATGATTTAGAACTCAAAAATTTAATAAAACTCACATTGCATAAATGCCATGCAAAGCAACGAAACCTGTAAACTCTTCATAAGGAGTTCAATGCGCACCACGAGCGTGATATGATTAAATTGGGAAATTGCTCGTACTTAGTGGAGTAAACCATCTCTGTCTTTCCCACAGCATCATGGATTGAGCAATAACAATAACCGTCAATCTAGTCAGATCTCTCTTTCGCTCATGAAAGTTTGGTGTTTCGTTTGTGGATCACTATTTCCTGTAGTTTACATTCTTGTTATCAAACGACAAGCTACAAATTCAGGTATTGATTTTTCAGCAGTAATGTACATGTAAATATTCATAAAAAACTGCTATCTTACATATATCTGCATAAAGCCGACACAATTAAATCCCTGAATTGAGAACACAGCCCATCTTTGTGCTTATGATTATTATACCTCTCTGGTACAGAATCAGTCAGGGCAGCTAAAACTTAACTCAGAACTCAACAAATTAAAATGTAAGAAAACCATGGCATGGACTGAACTTACAGAGAGTAATATTCTTGGAGTCATAATCTCTCATATTATGCTGAACATAGAAAAACCCTTGTAACTTGTAAGGAATTCATTTGCAGTAGCATCCTATGATATAAATATATGTATATAAATATCCATATTCAGAATAACACGTTAACTATGGAAGGAAATCCTTCAAAATAATCCGTCTAAATAAAATCCATCTAAATAAACTCGGTAACTGATAAAGTCCACAAAGAAACGTATATATCTCATATTTTATGAAAGTCCAAACATTTTTAATTTAAAATTCAGCCTACAAGCTCTTCCCTTCTCTCAGCTCTGAACCTTCTCGCAAATGGCAGCCGTGAATTCAGAACATTTGGACTCTCCTCCGAGATCTCCCGTTAAATGCTGGCATGAAAAAAAAACGAAACAGAATAACCGTTTACAAACTTTGAACCTCTGCTGTGCCGTCCTCAAGGCAGTTATCACTTGCAACCTATTTTCCACACCATGGCAGCAGATAGCATGTCAATAGTAAGATTATATCGCATGATCTCCCTTCTTGTCAGACCGACTCAATTTTTAAATTTGTGTAAGCGATGTTTTGCTCTCTACAAATGCGCCTAGATATTTGACCATCCGTTGACTGTAAATATTTTACAAGTTAAAAACAGGAGTTTATGCTGGAATAAAAAATGTTACCTTTCTCTCTCCGATGACTGTAAGGACTGCATTTTCTATCCTGTTGGCGTGATCATGTAGTTCCATGTGTCTTAACATCATGACACCACTAAGCAGTAACGCGGTAGGATTAGCCTTGTCCTCTCCGGCGATGTCTGGTGCAGTACCGTGTACCTGGGAAAAGCAATTAATAAATGAGGGCAGCTCAGCAAAACACAGAGACATTAAATGCATCAGCAAAATCAACAACTCCAATCAACAACTTTCATAGTTACTCACCCCCTGCTCCCCCACACCCATCCCCCTCCACTGGTTGCATTACTGCTTTACACACTTTAATGCTCAATAAAAGTAAGTATTCTTCTACTACTGAAAAAACATATTTTTGTGGATGAATCTATAAAGGCTGGTCAAATCACTGGGAATATGTGTCACATTCATGATATTCTTTGTGTTTTTTGCATCTCATTAACTCACCGATTCAAAGATAGCCACTCCTCCTGCTCCAATGTTGCCACTGGGGGTGACACCTAACCCCCCTACCAGTCCAGCACAGAGATCGCTGGCAATCAAGAGGATGAGATCAATATCGCTTAATGTTATTACATTTTACTCATTTTACAGAACATAATAGAGAGTCTTCAACTCTCAACTGAAGAGGAACAATTGTTTCTGTTTGGTGATATTCTTTTATTCAACATGAATATACATGAGGCAGCATCTAATAGACACAGTGAAAATTCATCACACAGTAACTAGCGACAGGTCTTGTAGACTTGCTTCTGATTGGTTGGGTCAATTAATCAACATGAATATTCATTGCAAAGGTATTCAGTTTAGTCCATTCCAGTCTGATATTGATCACTGATGTTGAACAGACTGTAGTTTCTCATAATAATAATAATAACAAAACAACAACAACAATAATAATAATAATAATAATAATTATAATATCCAACATGATCATGACTTGTAGTCCAGTGTGGTTTCTGACCAGAATCTGCCTAAATGGACCAAGTATGGAACAGATTCCGAGGTGAAATCTACCATAGTGATATATGCGAGAGAAAATTATCAGTCTAAATTATGGAACCAATGCCACAATAGTGGGTTCTTTTTGTTTTGAGGGTGGATGGATGGGAAGGGGAAGGGGGGGGGCAAGGACGGAAGGGAGGCAAAGTGTGACAAGCCTCGGGTAGTATAACATTCCCACCTACCTCAGGATATCTCCGTACAGATTCGGCATGACAAGGACATCAAATTGTGTAGGGTCTTGCACCATCTAATGAAAGGTAAACAACAGAATATCAAGAACACCTACCCTTTACATTCTGGTGATTGCTATTCTGAAAATGAGGGTTTAACTTGACTTCTTGAAATCAGCAATGTTCATTGGTTGTATATGTCCTGACAAGTCCTGGGTGACTGTCTTTACTAGGCAATGGTCAGCTACTGTAACTTCTGAACATGTAATATCACCAAGCAGAACAACCACAATAACTCACAATAATTAGCAAATACATTCACCTACAATTTCTCTGTTAAAGAAACAGTCTTTTTACTCAGTTCATGAGACTGACAATTGTGGAAACGACCGACAATTGCCAAACAATACCGATCCTACAATAACCTAACTTGATCCACCCCTTCCCCCCGTCAGTGCCTCGGCAATTCTTCCATGTGTGCAGATGTTTTCTTCCATGTGTCCATGTGTGCAGATGTCTGTGTGCAGATGTTCCATGTGTGCAAAACTTTAACATGCGGAAACTCTCTGGTAGTTCACAATTTGTTTACAATCAAAATATCTTATGAGAATGAAATGTAGATATATCAAAGTCATTGATGTTATCTCTCCTCACTTGGCAGCTTTGCTGTTGTCAACCAACACAACTCAAAGATATAACACTGAACAGCTGCTGCTCCTTTTAAGGTTAAATCCACTGGGATGCTTAGATGTTAACATCAACTCTTCAAATGGAAATTTAATCCCTTTAAGATTTATAACAATATACAAGTCTTTAAATAGCTCACATTACTAAAAACTTCAAAGATGATGAAAAGCTCTCTGAACATAGACTGATAGAGCGTGCTTTGTAACATGATAAAAAGTTAGATCTTTCTGCCTTTAAAAATTATCTTAAAATAGGTGAATATAAGACCCTCAAAATTTAGTGTCCACTGCAATACACTCACGTGATGGGATATATATTATATACATCTTAAATTTTCCGCTGGTCCGCTTACACAACCAATAATTCATTTATGATGGATATTCATTTATACTTACATTCAAGCAAACCGTATCTAAGTACATCTCTCTGAATTTGATATCTTTGTGCTGCTCGGCAACCTCTCGGCAACATCTCAGGAACAATCCATCGGACATTCTCCTGCGATGGACAACACGAGGAAATATGATTGCATCGAGCATAGTGAACAGGGTAAGACAGAAACCACCCAAAATATATCTTAAACAATCCCTCCTATATATAGTAAATGGATATTGTAAGCAAATAAACCACAGATATTTGTACTGAATTTAAACTAGACAGGATAAGAATATAACAATTTGCATTGACTGCTGATATTAAGATGCATTGTATATGTAAGCAGGTTACACATCACATAATGCACAGCTAGAGACTATTATGGCAGACAAAATGAATGGAATCTTGGTAGGATCTCCCCTCCAACATTTTCAACCCTTTATAATACT
>KN884783.1:54595-67808 GCA_000934455.1 Apostichopus parvimensis
AACTTTATTCTTGTTTTTTCTCACATATGACTTCACTAAGAATATACATAATAAATATATGATATAAATATTTATGGCACAAATTCTTATTTGCAGCTGTGCATTTGCCCTCACAGACAGTAAGCTTACCCCCCCTTACCCCGCACCTCTCCCCCCTTATCCCCACAACACATAAATCAGCTTACATGATATTTGCTTTATGGACAGCAGTGACTGTGGGTCTGTTGTTAGCTCTGGCAAAGTCAAAGGCAAATTCTGCAACTCTCATGGAGGCGTCCCTGGTGATGAGCTTTATGCTCTGTACGACACCATCCACAATCTGAAAGAGTCACGCAAACAAACTTCACTTCACTTATTTGCAAATAGCTCATTTATTACAGGGTCTAGATATTCAGGACAAAGACAAATCGCAACATTCTTCCTTTTTTCTTTTTGCAAAAAAAAGGCCCAAAATATGCTACAAGACCAGTGAAATGTCATCCGAATTGAAAAGTGGTACAACTTTGTGACTATTAAATCGGTCTTCCTGTCGCTATGGAAACTGTCTGTGTAACTGCTCCTCCCCGATCAATGGCTTGAGTCATACAACTGTAAATGGACACATTTCTTCTTCTTGATGATGCAAAGGATTTTAATGAGTGTCAAGTAAATTCCTTTTTCAAAATGACATGACTGAATCAATTTTTTTCACACATTTAACAAATTCAGTTAATACTAGAATCAGGGAAAATTACTGGTGATGAGACATGACCATTAAATCTAGTGACTTTCCAATACTTGTACGGTAAAGTAAAACGAGAAGGGACTTATTTTAATAACGAGTTAATACATGCACAATTTCGGTCAGACAATTTTCACCTGAAACACTAACACTAATGCTACCTGTTAATTGATTTAATAAATATTTATTTTCTACAAATAATGTAACCTATCTGATCATAAATGATGAATACTTACTTCATGTTCAATGCCGCTGTATTCCCCCTCTGTGTTTTCTCGTATCGTGACGAGGTCCACATCGTCGTAAACTGTTTTATAGCCTTCTAACGATTTACACGGTCTGACATTCGCATACAAATCAAATTCTCTGATGGGAGAAAAGAAAACTGCAGTATGAGAATGATACATTGAGATAAATTGACTCACATTAAATCATAATAAAGCATGAGACATAACATTTTCACTTGGAAGACTGAATTTACATACGGTACCCTAATGGGATATATTCAAGGATACTCTTCATATTTTCAAAGAAGATTTTTTTTGATAGAGTGAATTGCCTTTTCAAACTGTGGAGGGCAGGTATTGGTTCAGTGATTACAATAATGGGCATAGGTACATAATATACTCAATCAGTAAAAGGGCAGTAGCCTTTAGATGCGCAGCCATCGTCATTTTCGAGAAAAGAAAATTGAAAAAAATTCTGAATTGAGATCTTTTACGGCAAGAATTGGTGACAAAATCTCCAGGTAACTTGCAATCAAAGAAACTAGAAGTTAATCAAACCTTCAATTCATAAGATGTTTCTTTGTTACACACAAGATAAAAATTTCTGTGTCAACTTAGCAAGAAGTACATAGACAGAAAAACTGCAGAATGTTGAGTTTTTAGCAGGATTGTCAATTGCTCCAGCTTGTGGTAAACTTTACTGTGTGTTGACAAAAGTGTTGACCACTTGAAGAAAATAAAACGTTTCCTTTTCTTAAAACAAGAAATCAGTGCTTTGTATAAGAAACCATAAATTGAGTTTGTATAATTCCTATCATCATATTGAAATCAAAGATCCACTTATTGTGGTCAAACTACTGGCTCACATCAAAGGAGCAGCTTTATGGTGTTAGCTATGCAGGCCTGACGAGGCAGAAGGAGGTCAGGGGGTATGGCCCTGGGGTACAGGGTCAGTAAGGGGTCAGGGGATATAGAATAGGGTGGATCAGGTCACAACTTTAACTTACAGAAACAAATCCATGAATGTACCATGAATTTTATGAAACTTCAAAATAGTGGCAGGGATGGGAAGGGGGGGAGCATCAGTAATTGTCCCTGGGGTCAGACCTGCATCTTGATGCCCCCAAAGCTTTGCTCTTGGGCATACATCTTAAATTTCTAACAGCAACCCTACACTGGAACCTTAAACTAAGTAAAACAGTACTGGATTCAATATTCAAGGAACAAAAAAAAGACCTTGATTACATCTGGAAAGAAAAACCCAAAAATATCAGCAGAAATTGGAGCAAATCTATAAAACTAAAAAAATTACTTTCTGAGGGCAAGATTAAGACTCATGTGTCCTTTCCCAATGGGCGTGGCCAGAGGTCCTTTAAGGCCAATCTTATTCTGGTTCATGGATTCTACAGCAGCCTCGGGGATTCTGGTTTGGCCATCTCGACCACGGACGGGCGTAACATCCACAGATTCCCACTCCACTGGGACCTGTTTTGTTGTTGGGAAAAGAACCAAACAAAGATGGTAATGGAGATCCCATTGTAAACTACTACTAAAATAATATCAGCAATGATGGCGTGGCCGATGTGTGAGTTTGTCGATTCTGTCTTTATCTATGATATCTGCTAGAGCAACGACAAAGAAGAAACATTCAAATGCAAATAAGAAGCATAATGCATCTCATATAAAAAAAAAATTCAACTCTCGTCAACTTAACTTCTGATAAACAACATTTTCGTTTGCTATTGGAAGGACATAAGAAACTAAAAGACAACATCATGAAAGACTTTGTCCTGGAAATTAAACACCTCTCCTTTTGAAAAATGAATTATAAAATAATCTTTTGTCTTTGAAGTTTTGAAAGGTCATCCATGGAATAGCCTGGACCACCAAGTTTAAAATACATTAACGAAATATTTTTGAAGCAACGCAAAAACAAGGGAAAAAATTTGACTTCATAGATTTATATTTCGTAAAAAAAATATTTACATGCATTGCAAATATCCTTGCTCGATTTAATGCCCGGCCTTGGTACTGGGTCGTTCATGTAACATTTCTGACAGTTAAATTGAATTGATAAAATGATAGATTAACATTTTACAGCTAAGTGTATTGCGCGGTAGCTGAAGTCAGCATCTTTGGCCAAAGATACTATTCCCACTACTTTACTAGTCTTAAAAGGCTTAACACCTGCCTCAATAATTTTTCGTAAAAGTGAATGTACTATGTCCGGTATTTGTTTACTCACTTCGGCAGCGGAAAATATCTGTTGAACTGAAGATGAAATCTCAGGACCAATTCCATCACCTGGAATTAAGGTCACTTTCTGAACCTGCAGCAAATTTTATACAAAGACAAAATTTAAGTTACACCTTCATAAATATTTGCAGGAATGTTTACTAAATAAACAGTGCAGATCATGCTAGGATGGAAGGACCCATTGAAAGAAAAAAAACTGGTGGGCCAATGGTATGGCCAGACATTTGTTTAGGGTCAATTCAAGTCTCCACCATTCTGAATATTTTATTAATTTTGGTCAAATGTTGTGAGAGGAGACAATATAAAAAGTACTGGTTTGTGCTCAATTAGTTCTAAGATTCATTTCAGTTTTGACATAGGGTGTCCATAATCACAAATTTTGCAACAGGCTTTTAATGCAAGATGATATGTATATATTAAAGTTAGTGTACATCACTTCACAAGATGACTGTCTTCATCTGATACTTCACACTGACGGTCTTAACTCCTAAGTCATTTTATGATAAGTACCAACTGGAGTAACACCAAAGTGATCATTTAGGCTATTCTTCTATCAGACTGACGTTTTACGAATCAAAATTAATAACAAATTATTCATTCGGATTCTAACTCATTGTGATCAACAGTACACAAAGCTGTGCCAGTCTTCATTGTCACAATATGTCTCACCTGTTGAGAATAGCATCGGGACAGATTCTGGGCGGCAGGTACCTAAGACGATGAAGATGAAAAGTACTCTTATTAATTAGGACATTTAAAGATAATTTTCTGAAACAAGTTTTTTCTGTTGCCACGCTTTTCTTTGCTTTTACAAACTTGAAAAATGACTTGTTTTATTGCCATAATTTCATGACCTATAAGCTGATAGGGCTCACTTTCTGCTCTGGCCTAGACCAGGCTGGAATCATGGAGCCTGTTATACTAAACTTTGACATTGTCACTAAGTGTGGTATGGCGGTGAACGGTAACTTCGCTTGTCTCCTTAATTTGTGTCCTGTGTTATACATAAGTAGCTACATTGATAGACACTGCAGCCGCTGTGCTCTTAAGTCAACTTGTAACCACTTTGTCAATCCCAATTTTAATTTACGGAACCTGAAATGAAACGGCCAAGCTTGCCATGTATACAGTGAAACAAGGAAACATCGGTTTAGTATATTGAGACACTTCCATGGATTATTTCACCCATTTAACGCAATTATACTGTGAGCATCAACCACAACTACAAGTGAATTGAGGGAAAGCTTTTCTTGCTTGGAGGTTGGAGCAGCTTGACTTCGGACCTTTACAACTATAAGTCTGTCTATTTCTGGGGAAATCTGGTCAACCATCAATGAAATCACCTTGCTGAAGGTTAGAACTAGAAATAGCTGAGCAAAACCAGCGAGATCGTCATCACAGCTATCCTTTAAAAGAACATTAATGCCCTTACTATCATGAATTTACCGTATACCATCATACTTCTTTTCTAGTCATGTTATGTTACTGTTGAGTACTGTTAGGCCTAGCATAAGATATGAATATGAGATAGGCCTATATGAGATTGTATAAGTTTATCTTTCAAAAGTTTCAAACGGGACACATATCTGGCAGGTTGAGTAGAATGTCCTTGCAACAAGTTTACAAATTTATAGAAGTTTTTATAAGGTCACAACTAAAATAGTAAGGCTAGTTCTGTCAAGTAGGCTCAGGATATAAATTTATTATCTTAACCTAATTGAAAGCACACTTTTCGCACAACTGAACTCCTACATTGCAAAGTGCGTACGACAGTACGGACAATTGGTCACACATTCGAGTAATGATTGCATTAGAAAGTTCTCTGCCTTTCAAGTTCTAGTATCTTTACATACCCGTTAAATGGGTAAAAAGGCTACTCATATTGCAAAATGGTTGTTGTATGAATTAGTAATTGCTCTATTACCAAAGATTTTCTGAATAATCCAAAGAGAGACATCGTTGGTCTGGTGTGCTAATCACGTTTCTCCGTTGTTCGGAAATTCTTTTTTCATTCTTACGCAACTTTCACCAGGCTGTTTGATTTGAACATATCTGTCATGATTAATTCATTGATAGCGCCATCTATTTAGTATAAATTCTTTTAGAGTTATCTGATTAGACACTATAGCTCTTATTTATTTGTTTTACTTTGCTGTGACAACAATTCCCGTCATTGCTGCAGCTAAAACCTCAAAAGCGTTGTCATTGGTCAATATCACTCTCGCCTTTGAGGGGATCCACAAAGCAACTTGGGTTGGTTTGTCAAGTACATACTGTTGTTTGATTCTGGCAAAAGTCAAGTGCCAGGTGGCTTTATACAAGGTTTTCATAATTTGCCCACTGGAGGCCGCCTCAAATGAACTTTGACCTCCGCCAATAGCAACACTCATTACGGAACATCTACTTATGAAGTATGAAGTTCATACAAGCTGGACATGTTGGGATCGTCATGCTTACAATCCAAAAAGTCACACCCGCACACACATATCAGATATATATGCAAACAAATTACAGTCCACTATATTCGAAAAGTATCAACAAATAAATGTGGCCCTTTAGTTTTGCGATTTGTTGGGGTATGTTCATTCTCTTAATGATGCAATCATTAGGTAAGTAATAACTAATTGACAATTGAAAAACAAAACTTGAAAACAAAGTATGACACGTATTGACAAACCATTTCAGTTCTGTTGGATTTATTTGGAAGAAGAGGCTTATGCTGATTAGCATAAGTCATGAATTCTTACAACCAGTTACGTAAATGAGATAGAATGAAAGTTACCGGTATTTAGGTCAATAAGAGCTACAAAACAACCCTCCCCTCCCCAACCAACAAAAAACAAAGGTTCAGAAATAAAAGAAAAAGAAAACATTGCAAGAACAGCCTCAAGCAAATGAAAGTGAAAAATAAAACAAAAAACCCCTTTATCTTTAGATAGCAAGGAGTGTTGATCCTGGTAGAATCCCTCTTTGGAGGCAAACGGACAAAATACATGTATTACACAGTAGTTCCCAACAGGAGGATCGATCAGGCAGAAAGTATTAGCATGGTCTTTATGACTTGGTGAAATGGCCAAACTACCATATTATTTCATATATTATGTCATAGAATGTACATTGTACCACATCCAAATTATATCATAGGATACCATATCACATATTGTATCATATTACACATTATATCATGTATCATAGGATATCATGTACATTATACCATATTACACATTCTATCATGAATCATAGGATATCATGTACATTATACCATATTACACATTATATCAAGTATCATAGGATATCATATACATTATACCATATAATACATTTTATTATATCATATCATAGGATATCAATATAACAGGATATATCATACCCAGGCTTTATACTGTAAAACCTAAACTGTGTTTTTGTTTTTACCTTGATTCTACAACATTTTTACTATCTTTAAACAGAACATGTATCCATGTGACATTTAGTAATGTTGTGTATGTCCCTAAGCATGATTATTGAAGCTAAATAAAACCATAAGTTATCCAGCAATTAGACAGGTTAGTTTAATTATTGCCTTGGGCTAGAAAAACATATATATCACAAGTCCACTTTGTGAACATAAGGTTGAAACAAAACTAAAGAAAGAAAAACAAAAGGCGTGGGGGGGGGGGGGTTATAAATGACAATAAACAGAAACAACTTGGCTTATAATATTAGCTGGCAGTTTCAATAAATGTGTGACTCTATGTTTTGTATGGAAACGATACACGTCCATCTGATGGAATGTTGTATACTATTTGATTAACTCAATAAATATTTTACATCTTGTTCTTAACAAGATAAAGCAGTTATAAAACATTTCTTTCAGCGTGAGAATACAAACAATTCTTCATATTCATATTTTATTACAGTAAAATCTGGACTAACTGGACCTCTCCTAAGTTTGGAACCTGGATATTCAAGATTTCCAAGTTCCAGCCATTCTTCTACATTTTACGGTATAGTACTAAAAATTTGTTTGTTCCAATAGGTCAGATATCTAATGATGGTTTTACAAATTACAGCATGAGTTGTCATCTCAACTTTAAAGCACATTATAGACATTTTTGGTTTTTCCAATACTGTATCTCACTTCATATTAAACCTTCCGTAAGCGGATCCATAAAGCAAGTAATGTATGGTCATGATGTAATGTCTGTTAGGAATTTGATATTTTTTTCTTCAATTTTTTATATATATGATAATATTTTGTGTTTGATTAGTCATAATCCAAGTGCCGGCTGGCTTTGCAAGGTTTACATAATTTTGCTCACTAGTGGGCGACCTGAAATGAACTCTGACTCCTCTACCAATAACAACACTCTGTAAGGAACATATATATAAGAACTCATTGAAAGTTCTCTGTCAGAGATGGATCAAAGGTAAATCAGAGTACTGTAGATTAAACATAAATTCATCACTCGTGTAAATCTATGATGTCATCTTTCACATGGAAAGATGCGAAAACAATGAATTTGTTTGTATTCAAACCATCAAAATATCAAGTTTGAAGAAATTAACTTAACTTAGAAACATAAACATAAACAAATACGGATAAATTAGAAAACAGTACAAGAAATATCATCTAGAGTACAGTAGGAACCTAACCAGAGGTCACCTTACACAGAATTCTCTGACACTAGATTCACAACTGGAAGACCAAACTTTAGATATTAAAAACAAAAGATTGATATTTTCTTCTTCTTCTTACATATATCAAGATTTTCAATTTACACATTACGGTCCTTATAATAATAATAAGTACACTTTTGGTTGACTTGATAGTAAAAAAAAATGTCACAATTATCTAACAATACATATGTAATACACAGGAGCATAGTAGTCTTGGGGTGGGGTGGGGGGGGGGAGATATTTACCCCTAATAGATTGCTACAAAACAAAACATTTGAAACAAAATGGATGGTTGTCCTCTGTAAAGTACAGTTTGTCTCCTAGCTATGCTCAGTATAGTACAAGTCTGTATTTTGAAAAATACAAACTTTGTTGTTGAAAACCATAAAATGTGAATTTTCAAAACAATCATGAATCCATTGAGCTGAGAGAGAACGAGTGACAGAACCAGTTAACACTCAACACCTAATCTGGTTACTGTGGGCAGGAAAAAGCCATTTACCAACATGTATGTTTTTTAGAGACTTTCTGAAAATTGAGGAAATCTTCTTACCTTCAATGGAGTAAAAGCAGACAATGTGGTATGAGATATTTAGAGACAGTGAACAGCAATTATTTGGAACAAAACTTCCAAGAATGTTTATAATAGTTAATGCAACAACAACAACAACAACAAAAATAACAACAAAAAGTGTAAACCTAGTGTATGGTAACAGTATCAGTACATGAACACACAGCATAACTGCACCGTAACAATATCAGACTAATCAGCTATAATTAATGGCGAAACTATCAGTAGTTGCAAGTAACTCGCTTAGTACTTATCGTCCTTACCATAGATAACTATCACAAAGATTAATCATCATTATTGAATAACTCAACAATCATCAGTTAGCATGCTAAATCTTGACTATGTAAAACAATAACTATCAATAACTGTTAAGTCATGGAAATTATCTATACTTTCCAGATTATTCATCCATGTTTATCAGACCAAACACTGATATTTATCGGAACAATCATCAAATATGTATGAAATCAATCATAAATATTGATCACATCGGTAATATGTCGTTATCAGATTACTTCATCAGATCAACCACTAGTATTTATCAGATCACTCTTTACATTTTATCAGTTACACTGACTTATATTTATCAGATCACCCATAAATATTTATCACATCAATCATCAATATTTAACAGACCAATCATCAACATTAACAATGATCAGATCAAACATTTGTATTTATCAGATCACTGATTCATATTCATCAGACCACTTATAAATATTTGTCAGATCAATCACTAGTATCTATCAGATCACTTAATAATATTTATCAGTTCAGTGACTAATATTTATCAGATAATATGTAAATATTTATCAGATCAATTATCAATATTTAACAGACCAATCATCAACATTAACAATGATCAGATCAAACATTTGTATTTATCAGATCACTGATTCATATTCATCAGATCACTTATAATTTTTCATCAGATCAATCATTATTATTTTTCAGATGATTAATATTTATGAGATCACTCAATATTCATCTGGTCACTGACTAATATTTATCAGATAATTTATAAACATTTATCAGATCAATTATCAATATTTAACAGACCAATCGTCAACATTTATTCAGATCAATTGCTCATATTAATGTAAAAGAAATCAACACTGTAGAACCATCATCAATGTTTCTTAGAACATCATCAGTAAAAACAGAAGTTACAGAACTGAATTAACTGAATTAGCTGCTAGATGTAAAATTGACAGATGAGGAGAAACTCACGTTTACGATGAACTTCAAGACCAGTGACCGATGACTCCATGGTGCTTGTTGATCTTCTCGTTGTTCACTGAATGGATTGCTGGATTATCAATCTAGCTTTAACGATACTACTCTTCTTTTACAGTGTTTCACCCTTTGGTAACTTTTCTTTATAGAGTCCTGCCAGAGCTAAACTAGAATTGTAAATCATATCTCTCCTGGACATTCCGGTGAAGTTCAAATGCCAGTCTGTCGCGCTGACGCCAGGGATGGCCTTTGCAATGACCTCGCCAACCGTTACGGCTAACCCCGACCATCGGAGTGAGTAATCGGAAGGCGTGAGGGTTTGAGCTTGAAGGACATATTCTGTAGGGATAGGTGTTGCTTGAGTAAAGACTTGTAACGAAATATGGTAGACAGGATCGGATAATATTACGCAACCTACATCGAACCATCTAAAATGGGGAAGGAAAAAAAAAAATATGTGAGAAATATGTCATTGGAAAGACAATCTATGCATATTCATGAGACAAAACAGGTTACAAATATAGGTTATCTGCAAGGCTTTCATTTCTATGTCGGTGTAATCATATAAGTGTATTTGAAGGGAGTGATTTGGTGTTCAATCTCTGTGTAGCAGTTTGATGGGTCTGAACTTTGTCTCTCATAAAATATTATGTACAAAAGGTGCTATACGGTTTTTGCATTTGCATTGCACTCAGATAAACTAGCAACGAGATGCTACGAAGGATGAACGGGTAGGTCCCAGCATATACGTTAACAATTCCTGAAATAATTAATCTTCCATCCATTCGATACAATTGCCTTATGATTAACATGGGGGAGGGGTTAGAGTTAATCAAGGAACAAGAAAGAGTAAAGCAACCTGGAAATACATACATTTCATTGACAAAAATGGACACTAGTTATGAAAAGGGACATTGGTTGTTCACAAGATGAGTAAGGGGAGGAGGGGGTGGGGGGGATGGAGGTGGACACATGACCACTGTGCCCATTTCCCTGGGTACAAATTAATTCTGTCAAATTAGGATCATTGCAATTAACACCTTCATGTCCACCCTTAAAGCCAAACTGGTCATTTGATTGATAAAAATCATAAATGTTTATGAAGAATTGTGAAAAAAAATAGAAGTGCCTTACTTGTCTGGGAGCAAGTCTGTGATGAAACTCTCTATTGAGACTGTGACCTGTTTCTCATCGATTTTATCGCCTCTTCTAAGGTTCTCAATTCTTTCTTCGGCTCCTTTGAGTCCAGCTGCATAACCTGTGAAGTAAAGGCAAAAGGCAAATGGTGCAAAAGGAAAACAAAACAAGAAGAAAACAAGGAAAAAAGAAAAGAACTTTGCAAAACCCAAGCAACCCGAAAACTAAAAAATAATAACAAAAAAGAACAAAAAAGACACAATATTAGAGCAAGTACGGATGTAATTCACATACATTACTCATACGTTAAGTAATATGCTGTTTGTCACATAACTATTCCTTCATACAGACTCGTCCTTCAGCTAAGATGCTGTTTTATTCTAAGCTGCTTGTCACATGACCCTCCTAGCTACCAGTCAAAACTCACCCTCTGGCTGGGGAGCGATGTTGGACTGAACTGCCTGTCCGGTGACTGTAGCGAGACCAAAGACCTTCTGGAAGGCATCCCGGACAGCGGATACTTTGCATTCCTTGTCTGAGGTAACGACCACACTGATGTCACCACCAGACCCTGTAGAGAGAGTTACCAGATGAGTTGACATTTCAAACAACCTCACAATATTACGGAAGGCAACTGCACCAAAATATGGTCTACGCAACGGCAGGTTACACAAGGACTGGTCATCCAAAAGTCTGAATAAACTTTGTCCACTTTATCTAAATTTCTAACCAAATTTCACAAATCTAAAATACTAAAGTGACCTTAACAAGAAAAGAAGCCAAATCAAGCATGATACCTTTAAATACTAAATAAAGGCAGAGAAAATGGCAAATAATTTCGGGTAAATTTCGGTTTTCAACAACAAAAAAACTTACTGATAATGGGTGCCATGCCTGGATCCAAGGTGGTGATCATAGTATCCATTGAGCTCTAGAAAGAACAAAAAGATCGGAGATAATGGACACATTAATCCATCTAATAACTAAAAGTTATTCTATGCTTTTTCCTAAATATTGACTGAGCAAATGAATACATGCAAACTAAGATAATTTATTAGAACTTTATGACACCCACACACATGCAAACAAATGAATACCACACTCTTAGTAATTTTATGATGTTATGATAACTTAACTTCAGAGTCTGGAAAATTGTTATGTAAAATGTGGACCATAACTTATTTTCTAAACATAGGATCACAACGGCAGCTCCCTCCCACCTTCCTTTTAGCACAAAATCACTAAATTGAAGACATTTTCTTAAATCATTAAGGTTTATTTTTAATGATTCTCAGACATGAAAAGTAAATTATTTTTAGCCAAAATATAAAACTTTTTCAAAATTTGGAAAACAACTACTCTACCTTTGTTTTCTCCACAACTTTTCTCATCAGCCCCCCGCCCCAATCAAAGAACCCTCCTCCACTGGGGGGTCGTCCCGAGGCATATTCCATTTGGCCGTAGTCTGAATTATCGGCAGTCTCGTGTGGAATCTCCATCGGTGTCGGAGATTGCTGAGGGAGCAGGCAAAAGACGGAATTTAACAAAATGTGGAAGAGATGTTATAAATGTATCTTTATATATAGGGAGATGCCATGTTCTTCAGGTAGCTAACTATGGATAGAGTTAATAAACAGATTTTCACCATCTTCACTGCGATTGCATCTGGCCCATTTATCACCATTAATTGATCCATTTAGTCACATTTTCATACACAAAGATTGTCATATTTAATATAATTTGTTGCACTACAATAAAGAATAAATGCCATTAAATATTCTGAGAAAAAATATGCACTTTTAAACTTTATCAAGACAAAGCAACAACTGTATATAAATTACATTCAACACAAACACACACAATATACACTAGTAACAATAACAGTACTATGCCATTAGTAACAATAACAGCACTATGCCATTAGTAACAATAACAGTCCTATGCAATTAGTAACAATAACAGTATTATGCCATTAGTAACAATAACAGTACTACGCCATTAGTAACAATAACAGTACTATGCCATTAGTAACAATAACAGTACTACGCCATTAGTAACAATAACAGTACTATGCCATTAGTAACAATAACAGTCCTATGCAATTAGTAACAATAACAGTACTATGCTATTAGTAACAATAACAGTATTATGCCATTAGTAACAATAACAGTACTATGCCATTAGTAACAATAACAGTACTATGCAATTAGTAACAATAACAGTCCTATGCAATTAGTAACAATAACAGTACTATGTCATTAGTAACAATAACAGTACTATGCCATTAGTAACGATAACAGTATTATGCCATTAGTAACAAAAACAGTACTATGCCATTAGTAACAATAACAGTACTATGCAATTAGTAATAATAACAGTACTATGCAATTAGTAACAATAACAGTA
>KN884783.1:85074-96009 GCA_000934455.1 Apostichopus parvimensis
AAAAAAAAACATGACTAGCATTGTTCAATAGAAGTGACGATGCCAACAGTGGAATGATGACCTCACATTATTACATCCTTTTATAGCCCGGGCTCGAATCCCGGTGAAGATTGGAAGTTTCTAATTGATAATACATACATAGACACACACACGCACATACACACACATATATATAAATATACATATGTTGAGAGAGACAAGGCAATAAATATTCATATATCAGACAAAATGGTTGCAACACACTTTTATTTCTGCTGATTTAAATGAAACTGTTATAACATTACTATACATTGTGAAAGATTAGGCAACAATTTAAAAACACTAGTGGGCAGCTGCATCTTATGATCTAAGCCCACGAGTTTAATTAATGTTGATATTGTTACATATAGAGAGTGCTAAATATACAACAACTGCAAACTAAATCACAACAAGCATGAAGAGAAAATGAAAGATTATAACCTACAATTGAATAAATTGTCCTCCTTTTAAATAATACCAACCCAGGAGTGGATCGACAGGGGCATAAATTGCTATCAAGCAAGCTAGCTGCCCATTTGGGGCTTTCTATAAACTTACTAGCATTCCCGAGACCAAGAGAATACGAACATAGACATACTTTCAAATCATGACAAATGCCTAAATGTAGCTTATTATTTTGAATTTGAATGATAAAGCCAATAATATCATGCCCTGCTGAACAAAATGCCCAGATCCTATTATGCAAATAACTGACCATCTACAGTTAAGCTTTATCGTCATCAATGTCAGTAAAAGATTATCTTGCATCCCAGACTTGAATTCAGAGGCAAAGGTCTCCCATCTCCCCACTGTATTGATGTCCTTCAAAGTTTCATACAATATGTGGGAAAAATTCTTGATAAAATTGAAAAAATAATGCTCGTTTCTGATCTGAGTCACTGCCACCAGTCCCTACCCCCCCCCACCCTCCCTGTCCCACATTTTACCTACTAGATCGAAACCTATTTTAATGGATAACATGAAAATGAATTTTGACATCAATCCTTGTCCAAATATAGCATAACACTGTACATGTTGAGAATGCTGTGATGCAAATTTAAGTGCCATATGATTGGTATATATACCCAGTTTGATATATGAAGTGCAACTAACATGTGGTATTATTAAACGTGATCCTTGTATAGGGAGGGAGAGGAGGGGGGTTTCTGTATCAATGCCATTCAAAGTTTGATAAAATGCTGGAGAAAACGTTTCATTCCATTCATAAAATACAGCCGGTTTCTAATCTGTCACACAAAATGACAGGTTATGACTGAACCTGAATATGCAAAAGTGAATTATATATTTATAATGAAAAGAAAAAAAACAACAATTCTTCTTTCTTAAAAGAGACAAGAAATCTTATTAAATCTTCTTATCTGTCATGAAACTGACAGTAAACAGAAACTCAACAAATTGAAGCTAACTCTGAACTATTGCATAGCAGTTTTACAGGAGTTTTGTGGATCCATTTTCCAAAATGTACAATGTTAACAAGCTTAAAAATTCTGCATTTATATTCTTTAGTTTTAACTTTTCACCTAAGACATATCAACAGTATTTATACATATTTGTTCTGTGTATTTCATTAAAATCATTTAGAATTTTTTTGATTAAAAGCTTTCGTTCATAATAAAGTCTTGAACAAATATAACAGTCCCAAGCACAGTTGTATGTTGGCATACATTAGCTTAACAAGAATGTTCTTTGCAAACATTCAGTAATGATGTTAATCCTTCAGATTGTGTGCTATAGTCTTATTCTAATTACAAGGTTAGTTTGAAAGTGTCACAGCTGTCACAAAATTGACTGATACGGCAAGCATACATACCAGCAAAGGAATTAAAGTTTATCATAAGAAAAACTACAAAAGAGGTCTAATAACTATTAGAAAAGCTGCATCATACAAACAATTATTTATCTTTGTTTTTTTGTGTTTTAACCTGTTTGATTATTTTCTTCTGGTAACATTGAATATGCTTAAAAATACTTACCAATATAAGATGGAATACTGTAATCTATACTAATAGCAGTTACAAATTACTGATCCAGGTTTGCAAAGAAAGACAAAACCCCTTATGGCCTTTCACATAATCCCTACATTTGGTTCAATTGGTTTACAACCCATGCCATCTCCAAAATTAGTACACTACAGCAGTAACAAACTGAAAGCCTTTTATGGCATTTAAGAACTGGTCATATAGTGAAATACCTTCACCCTCCAATGACCCTCCTTGTTGACAAACAAAATTACTCACATTGTGCAAGATCATCACAGTGTACTCCCTTTTTGCCGAAAAGCCATGAACTGGAACTTTAGTATCATAGCAGTTTCTCATTTTAAGAAGTTAAGAAGTAGGACTTACTCATAGGCAAATACTGCAGCCCAGTGGCGGCAACAGGTTGGCTCATGAAATGGCTTTTGTCGGTATCCACTAGACCAGGGTTTCCTAACTTTATCCACCCATGAACCCCCTGTGGATGTCAGAGTTGTCCATGAACCTCCAACTTTTCGAGACAAGATCTGAGCCATTATTATAATATAATACACATAACAGTTATGCACACCAACTTCACCAAAAACATGCGGCCTGTGTCTGTTTCATTATTCAGTTATTTATCACTTGCACGGTACATTACTACTATGGCAACATATGCGTATGGAACGCGAAAAGAGTTTGTCGATAGGTATGACTATTGTACATTACTTAATTAATATGATATATGAGATTTTAGTTCAACACAAAGTACTCTCATGAGAATGACTTTTGTCAGTATCCACTAGACTGATGACTATTCCTGAACTAAAACTGAAAGTTAACCTCAATATAAACTACGAATGGTAAGAATGTGAAAGTACTATCAAACGACATTACACATCAGCAACATACGTGTGGAAGAATATGGAGGATATGGGAAGGTAGAGGAATAAATATTAAAACGGTTTGACATCTTGAAAGTAACAATAATCAATAAAATAGGCAGTAAAGATTGAAGTTTGTACATAGGGTGGCCACTGACACATGATATCAGAATGGAGAATACATTGATGACTCCAGGTGATGACAAGATGAAAGCATGTTTCAAAAGATGGTGGGAAAGCGCACAGGTTTACATAGTAATGAAGATGCTGATATCTTATAAATGTACAGAATCAAAATATGCACAAAACCATTAATATGGAAGCTGAGAAATTACGGTATTGACTAAATAATTCTTACTAGTTTGTTAATAATTCTGGCGTACATGTACATTCATATATGGAAGCCAGTACAGTGCTCGTATAAGTATCACCTTAAACTTGTGTAGCGAAAACAAAGAGGCTAATGAGTTTGTTATACAGTGTGGTCTATAACTGTACCAAAGTGATCACAGAGGTTAAAAAATTGGCATATGATGAATAACAAAGTGCAACAGTGATAACTATAGGTAACAAATTTTGGTAAAGCTTGCTGGAGTATAAACAGTAACTGAAGTGATCACTATAGGTAACAAAGTTTGAAGAACATTCGGTTGATAAATCAGTGCCATAGTGATACTGCTGATAATAAACTTTGATGAAGCTTGCTGGTGTATTACCAATAACTGAAGTGATCACTATAGGTAAAAAAAGTTTGAAGAACATTTGGTTTATAACTCAGTGCCAAAGTCGCAGCTGCAGCTATTATGAAATATGGTAGGCAAATATAGTTATAAGTTCTAAAGTGATTACTATAGGTAACAAACGTTGATAAAGCTTGTTAGTTGGTATTAACAAGTACTTATTTAATCCCAAATAGGTATTAAACAAAGTTTGAAGAACATCTGGTTTATGAGTCAGTGGTAAATTCAGGTATTACTAAACATGTTAAGCATGCTATGATGCTAACTTATTTACTAACATCTAAAGTGATCACTGCAGATACCAAAGTTTTCTAAAACATGTGGAAGTAATTTATCCAATACAAAAGTGTAATATGTACATGTGATTCAACTTTATAATAGCAAGTTACTGAGTGCAAAGTGTTTAACTTAATATTTAGGTAAAGATATGAAGGTAGGCACTGGCATTACTAATCTATTACTTACTACTATAGCTTGATAATTATTGTTTCACATACATGGTGAGTTATTACCTAGTACTGAGCAGATAAATGACATGTTAATACCAAACTGAAAATGCAACTTCAAGTTAGTTACAATTCATCACTGCAGGTAACCAACTATGGTTTACTCTGCTGTTTGATCCATTAGAACAGTTTGAATAAAAGTAGCGAGCAAATAAATTACCCTATTGGAAAAGTCGGAGACCACATTTTGCAATACAATGATCCCTCTCCCTGAAGTAACCAACAAAAGTCCACGAGAAAACATACTAGCTACAAATTAAATAAGTTGAATACAAAGTTGTCAGGCATGCTTTATATTTGATCTATACAGAAGTTTGTATCAGTTTAAATTTTTTTTTCTTTTTCTAACAACTGAAATTTTTCAAAATTGTTTACTGATCATCGAGGTTACTAGCACACACAAACAAAGAGATACAAGAAGTAAACAGAGGGAATCAATCATTAATTTCTTGTGGCTCCATAAAAAAAAAAATGAAAACTGATAAATTTCCATTACATGGAAGCTAAAAACATAAATAAGACTGTCTTTGGTAAAATATTCTTACAGTTGGTTAACTAATCCACATTTTTATTTGCTGTACTATTTCATAAAATTACTTGATTTATTTCTCAGAATAAGATTTTCAAATGACCTTATCTACATACTTTCTTCACTAATCAGATCCAACACCCACCTCTATCTAAGCTGCAAAATGGTGGCCCCTTAAAACAACATGTGAACACTACAAATAGTACTTAATTTGGTCCTTTTTAACTCATTTATAAGAAAATGGCATACAGTACCCATTTGGACAAAATGTTTGTTTTCCTGAAGAAATTTCATTGAATCCGTGTTTCCTAATGTCAGACATGAAAAAAACAAAAAATGAACTTATATGATTAGGTAAAATTGTCACAATGTCTACAAGTAAATAATACTGCTCTGGCTATGATAATTATTTTACAATGCAATGAAACAGAGAAACAGAAAACCCATTATATATCAGGCACTGTTATAATTTCACAACTTACAAGCTCGACACAAAACTGATTTAAATGAGTGGCATGACCAGAATTTAATGCTGGCAATATTCAATTCTATGGATAGTACAGTGCCTGAATCTCACATTCAGAGAAATTGTCGATACAATTTCTGTATGATGACCGAGACGTATCTCTACGAGGGAATAATGTATTGACATTGTAAACCAAGAGTGCAATGTGGTTTCTAGCAACTGACACTCTCTATGGAAAACTCTGCCCTATCTCATTTTCAACAACTTATTGTAGGTTATGACAATGATCAAAATTATACTCTAGCTTTCTACAGACACATTCAGCTAGGATGTGCTATCGCTGACAAGACTTTACAGAAAGTAATGTAATGTAACGTAACATAACATATCCTCATTCCATTTCCCCACGGATCAAGGGATCACTCAAAGACACGATGCAACTGCGGACTGATTCTAGTAAGCATGCAAGACCTGTTCCCTAGTCAAAAACCCAATGATGCACAAAGAAAATGATCGTAATAATATTTCATGAATCTTCTGATTTTAAAAAGCACACCAGTTTTTCTTTCTCTTCTTTCGACAAATCACGCCCGCTGTCACAAAACTTTTTTCCGACTCTCCAGATTAAAAATTAATGCATGGTTATTTATGCATGAGTGCAATGACATGAAACAAAACTGAAATTAATTTCAGAATTGAACTTCATCCCTAATGAACAATACCAATTCATTCATCTTCTCCTTCATCACCGCTGCTTCTTCTGTATCTGACCGTTGGTACTTGACTTGGAGTTCTGTTCCAGATCAGCAAAGAATTGTGGGTAATACGTGAACTTGTAAGACATTAATTGTGGAACGACGAGAAGGAGAATATTCAAAGTGTACACGACCGGACGGGCGGAGTATGGTATGCGGTAAATGTAAGGAGTCCTCGAGTGAACTGACGAACCGATGTGTGTGATTTGTCCCTGTGAAAGAAGAAAATTATTGAAAGCCAGTGTTGAAGAATTAAAATATATACTGAAGCAAGATTAATCGAGAACACCATGAAATATTTACAGCATCATAAATAAATAAACACTGCAAATGGAAACTTTCTAATAGAAAATATATAAAATACAGAAGAGAAACTTATGTATTCTGTATAATCATAAAGTACAGTGATCATATTAATTGAACTATTTTGTGGCAGTTTCCAAGTTCCATAACAGAAAGTCAGATACACTCCTCCAGACTGCATCTTTATGATTTTGTTGATGGATCCGGTGGGTCACAATACAAAGTAAAGTTGGGATTAGGAGGGGGAGGGGGCAGGGGGGAGTGGGGAAGATATAGTGTAATATAAAGCTATACACAGCAGACCTACAAAATTCTTGGGAGTTGGAGGTAAGGAGTTGTGAAACAGGTGACCCTGACCCCACAAACGATCTAGAACAGACTGGCATAAAAAGGTAAGATTAAAAAAAAAAAGGCAAAAGTTGAAGAGACAAACCTGAGCTGAGGCTCCGGCATGGATCAGAGCAAGATCAGGCATCCATGATTTGCCGGGATAAATTAAACCGTAGATGCAGCAGACATAGTAGGGAACGAAGTAAAACCAGTAGATCATAACCTGTATGGAGAGGAATTCACAGACATAAGGTTAGATGTCAGGACATTTGAGGGAGAGGGAAGGGAAAAGGGGCAGGGGATGGACAAAGGAATGGTCAGTCCATGACCATTACATCATGATCTATATGAAGAAGAGAATGTAGGCACATGTCTAGATTTAAAGGTGTTAGAAGGACAGGAGCTGGGGGGGGGGGGGGGGAGGGTGTAAGGAGCCAATGACCAATAGATCTGTGTGTAGAAGAATATAAGCAAAAGGTCAAATGTCAGGGCATTTGAGGGAGAAGGGGAGAAGGGGAGAGGGGAAGAGGGGAAGAGCAGGAGAAAGCTACGGTCAATTAATTACCTATAAATCATAACCATGACCAACATGAAATGGGGAGGGTGGTAAGAAAAATCAATGTTCCACTAATGACCAGTTGATCAGTAGATCTGTATGAAGGAGTCGATGTAGACACACGTTTTGATGTCAGGAGATTTGAGGGTGAGGAGGAAATGGGGGGGACGGACAATGCAATGGTCAGCTTATTTACCAGTAGATGACCTGTGTGTAGAAGAACACAGCACTGCAGAAATATTTGGATTTTGACATTTGCTGGAGACTATGTCCACTACAGAGTCATGCAAGTTTATCACTTGTAGATGGGCAAGGGGTATGTAAGGGGATATCAGTCACAATGACAACAACCAGGAAGGAATATGAGAATATTACATGGGTTAGCTGAGTTTTTATACTTACATGTATTTTTGGGTATATTACGGGATCTTTGAGGTACGGTTCATAATCATTGACATACGTCTGAGCCAGGCCTAAAGGACTCTCCCACGCAGCCTGGACGAGAAAACAAAAGAAGAACGTAGGTTCACTGCATGACACCTTAAAAACTCCTGAACTTACTCCTTTTCGACAGATACCTTCATATATTTATAAGTTGATCTTACACAGCCCATTCTATTTTATGCTGAAGAGTATGACAGAGCCGAAAGAGAGAAATAGATTGTAATTATGGAATCACCGCATCTTATGAAAACACAGACAGCAAACACTTTTTGTTATCCCCCTCTCTGTGATCTTCATTAAAACATAACAACTCTTTTAGTTAGACTGTGCAGACTGTCTGCAGAAAGAAAATTAAATGCTGCTATGTGAAACTAGGCTATCCATTATAAAATATTCATGCACTTTCATTATATGCTATATATTTAACTATATTTGTCCATTAACAATGGTTACCACTGTCATCAAAATTTTATAATCCGTAGCCTCATTCACCTGATCCAAAACTTGAAGATTTCCTCACTAGGTGTATAAGGCTCTTAATTACAGTCAGTTTTACAGTCAGTTTCAGAATTTCTTTATGATAATTACTCCTGTTCTATTTATAAGTTTGAAAGAATGTTGTTGCCATAGTGACAGACTGAGTACGGTTCTGTTCACAGTGGCTGAATTTCAGTACCATCAAATGCTGCTTCTTTTCGTTTTACAGTCCTTTTTAAACCTACCCAAGGTTAATTCTGTTAAATAAATTATTTCCACATCCAGAATTTTCTGTCTTATATTGTAAACCTCGACATATGCTCAATAAATTAACACAGTGAGCTTATTTGCTCCCAGAATTGACTTTTGGTCTACACCTCGGTTAATAGTTCACCAGAAAAAAAGGAAAAAAGAAGAAATAAGAGAACGGCTAAGTAAACATAGGAGAAGTAATTACATCGTGGTCTTGTTGAATGATTAAACTGACTGTTGACAGTTTATCATTGAACAAACAGACAGAGAAAGAGAGAGAGGTTATAAAACTGTAGATTGTTTCTAAAATAACTCACCAAAGCCCTGAGGAATGAAAAAAGTGCAGCACCAATGAGGTAAATTGCAAACATGAGATCTACTGGCCTCTTCAAGATAGACTTCTGCTGTGTAGTCTTTGCCTAGAATGGAGAAAACGACAAGAGTATTAGTCACTGCATTGAAACATGAACGTTGCATTGAAGCGGGAGCACATGCAGGTACTTTGTTATGCAGTTTATAACGTACTGTACCACATTAGACATGATACTAATGTTATGCACCCCATCACCCTAGCAAGTCAAAGTTTTAGAAAGTAAATAAATAGATGAGGAGACTTCATTTAGTGTCATTAGAATCTTTTCAGCAGGATAATGAAAGAAGGTGGGAGAGGGTATAAACAGGGAGGGGAGGGGGGTACACAAGCAGGAGGAACATGAATATGGAGGAGGGGATTTTCACCGTGCTAACATTCGATCACATATATGACTATGATTTATGAGGATTTATGAGGGTCAAGTGTGCAAACTTATTGATTAAGAGTGAGCATCTGAATTAAAACAATGAGTCTAATATGGGAGAAGGGAGAATGGGGGGGGGAGGGCAATTACTGTACCTCCCAGGTTCCGACTGCCACTGTATGATAAAAGTTTCACAATGGTAAGTCATGTCACATGACAAAAATATGAGGAATACATAGCAAAAAGAAAAGAGTAATTCTTCACTTTAAATAAAGGAAGGTTTGTCAAAGAAAGATTGAACACCTAAGATTTGCTCACTCCAGTAACTTTGTTCAGTTATAATTTATCCTCCTGTTCAGCTCATTATGTGTGTATTACAGGTATCTGAAAGGAAAATACCTTTAAATGCAACTTCTGAATATTTCCTACAAGGTATAGAAAATCAAGATGGCTACCAAAATGTTTTGAGTCCATCTAGGTATATTTCTCTGTGAATGCAAATTTGCTTTCAATTTAGATCAAGGTCTTATTACTCTCAAGTGTACAGTTCAACACATGGCAGCACGCTTAAAAGGAAACTATTATAGGTTGCAATAGTGCTAAACCGGCAAATTGAGAAAAATTCCTAGTCCGCTAATCAAAACATAGTTAAAGCCAACTAAGCAATTATGAAAAGGAAAGAACATTATGCAAAATCTTTGATATCTTCCTGTTTTCAAATCACTCAGTGATTTGGATTGACTGTGATAACAAAGTCAAATTGACAGCAGTAAATGTAAGGCAAATACAAGTGTTAGAGTCAATTACAGTACTATTTACTTCTTCTTTTTTGAACATGTAAAGTTGAGTGAAAACAAAATGGAAGATACCATCTACCTTTGATTCAGTGTATGATGATGACAATGCAATGTGCATACATTGTATGTATGTAACAACAGCATTGAAGTGTTTCAGTGAATTCACAGACATTTTGTTAAGAGGCGAAAGATTTCCGTCTGTTCTTAGATCAGAAGCTGGGTGCATAACATTCAGTCATGATAAATTCCTCTGTTACCAATCATGTATTACATGCAGAGAGCCTATAGCTACACTGTGCTACAATGTACAATGTGTGTGTGAAAGTAGGCAATACACCACACCTGTATGGAATACACCACACTATTCAAGGTGGTTTACTCCCTATACACATAATAATATGCATGATGCTATGTGCATTGTCAGGGGCAAACACTTAATTGACAATATTGTATCATTAAGTTATTCCATTTTAAGAATGGTATTCCATAAGGCACATCACTGACAAAAGAATTGTGCTAGAGAAGAATATTTGCGAAAGAAAAATACAAGAGGTAGGACAGAACCTAGACAAAGCTGTTCTGTTTATTGGTTACTGGACAACTGCACACTTACTGTACCATTTGTAATATACTGCTGTTCAATTTAATAATAGCATATTATAATCAGCCAATGAACCCAGCCGAGACCGAAACTATACCAGTAGATTTATTTACAGAAAGGTGGTGGTTTGTTTATGAGCCAGAGCTAAAATAGAACAATGTTGCAGACACGATTGCACAGAATACTATACCTTGAGCTGTTCTGAAGAGATAGTTACACTACTGTATATCTATCTATATATTATATATACATATATCTAAAAGAGAAAAAGGAAAAATATGATACTTTCATTTCCAGCTCTTCTTCAGTTGCAGGAATCAACTGAAGAAGAGCTGTGATAACGCTCGAAATATTTTGGTACAGATTTAACGTTTTAAGCAATAAAGTTGGAAATGAAAGTATAATTTTGTTCCCTTTTTCTCTTTTGGATATATCTTACTTTCCAACACATGCTGACAGACATGTCTATATCTATCTATATATTATATATACATATATCTAAAAGAGAAAAAGAAAAAATATGATACTTTCATTTCCAGCTCTTCTTCAGTTGCAGGAATC
>KN884784.1:10652-21144 GCA_000934455.1 Apostichopus parvimensis
CAGTGCACTCTATGTAATTATGCTAGACTGGTCTTAACAGAATGACCAGTGCACTCTTTGTAATTACGCTATTCCAGGTAACGGAATGACCAGTGTACTCTTTGTAATTATGCTGGACTGGTCATAATGGAATGACCAGTGCACTCTATGTAATTACGCTATTCCAGGTAACAGAATGACCAGTATACTCTTTGCAATTACGCTAGACTGGTCATAACGGAATGACCAGTGCACTCTATGATTCTCTGTAATTACACTATTCCAGAGATGTCCCTTTCAGTTTCACAATGCATGTCCTTCTCTGCACTGAGAGTACTGGTTTCTCACATCTTAAATAATGCTTATTCTTTATCTTCTCAAATCATGCTTGAAAAGATAAAAGACATAAACCTGAACACATTATAAACTAACCTTATCACCTTGTTAAGGAAGTGGCAAATGTTATCATTTGTTTATTTATTTAGTCATTGTTTATTGAGTCATTCACAGCTGTGAAGACAATACTGCTTGAGTTAGCAATTGCTTTCATTGAACATTGTGAAAGAGGAAACCTGTAGATTCTAAACTATAGACGAGTGTATTAATAACATACTCAGCCTGTGCTAGTTCTACATCATCTCAGTTGATTCTCCTAGCTCTCACTACTAGCTCTTAAAATGCACTCATACTCTGTCAGGGACTGACTAGCTCTTAAGATACTCTCCTGCATATCCATATGAAATCATATATGAAACATTCAAGTGAGTGTCAACTTACACTCACATTATGTCACCTGATCCTTTTACAGTAGTCAGCATCTTGTGCGAGTCTGGCGTTAGGAGTCTGGAGTTAAGAGTGTGTCACTACATGTTTATATATATTTGTGCTATGAAAGATACATTTTTCCACCTGTTTTGTTTTTTCTTTAGTGATTCTGATGACCATGTCTTTGTTTACTTTGCTGATCACGGGGCCACAGACCTGATTGCATTCCCTTCCTCAGAGGTAAATATTGCTGTCCCTAGGTTTAGCTTTCCTGTCCATGTAAAGACAGGTTTAATGAAAACCTCTTCATTATTGAGCAAAACAATGAGTGAACTTAATAGTGTCACAATCTCTTTCTTTTAGGAGCTGTTTGTGTTCAAAGTGACATGAAACAAATATGCTCTGTCACATCTTTATGCTGTAATATCAATAATTCCAAAGCAGTCATGTAGATGTGTTCTTTATACTGGCATATCATCATATTTCCATGCAGTGATGTAGATGTGTTCTTTATACTGGTATATCATCAATATTTTGAAACAGTCATTTAGGTATGTCGCACTTAATTGTCTTTAATTATTGTGATAAGGAATTCCTAAATGAACTGGGCTATGGCCTGTTAGCCATCCGTTAGTCCGTCCATCCGTCAGTTCTGTTGTGTTGGTGAAATTCTATCAAACTCTCTAATGTCTTCCCTATACAGCTCTACAGTACAGATCTCCTAGCAGCATTGCAGACTATGCACGACAATGCAATGTACGGAAAGGTAAGTAAATCAAACCATGAACTTCATACTCTGTGAATGTCTCAATGTTGCAATTAGTAATGTGAAGTTGATTTCTACTTTAAATCAATGATGCACTCACACCTGCAAAGTGAATCGCCAAGTGAATCGGTAACAAGCTCAAGTTACAAATCTTTGCGTAACTTCAGAAGACTTTAGGAAACCTGAGTGAATATGTAATTGCTAGCTTTATATAGTTCATAAAAGTAGGACTGGGGTTAAAAGTATCACATTTAAAGATTTGGATTTGAAAAAGTGGATATGAAGGATTAGGATTGTTGAGGATTACTGAAGATTAGGATTGGTGCAGATGAGGGTAATTAGAGATTTGAATACATGATTTGAAGATTTGATTTGAATAATTGATTTGAAGGGCTGGAGAAAACAATGGAATTAAATATTGACTTTAAAAGAATAGATTTGAAGTCATTCAAAAGCACTGATTTTTGAAACCCTTGCAGATTATTTTGGAATTTTTAGAAGTCAGCCACTCATTGTAGGTTAAATAAATTCATACAGGTTGTATAAAAACTGGACCCTTGGTTTACATGGTAGTAGATTATTATGTACTTATCTCATTGTAATTGTATGAAACACACCAATTAAATATGATCTCGTTTTTGCTGTTGTTTCATGAAGTTGTGACTACCAATTGCTGCATGGATGATATATCTATGGTGCTACTGCATGACTCGTAAACAACTCATTAACATCAGACAGAGGGTGCATATAATATTTACTTTTCTGTGTTCTGCAATTGGTGTTTTACTTGGAAGCCTGTGAGTCTGGGTCAATGTTTATTCATGATAACTCATTCACATCAGACAGAGGGTGCATATAAAATTTACTTTTCTGTGTTCTGCAGTTGGTGTTTTACTTGGAAGCCTGTGAGTCTGGGTCAATGTTTGTTGACCTTCCAACTGATACTAACATTTATACTACCACTGCGGCTGACCCTGATGAGTCTTCTTATGGATTTTACTGCAATGTTACTGGGATGCCATGCCTTGGAGATGAGTACAGCATTCATTGGATGGAAGATTCGGATGCAGTAGGTTTATTACATTGAGTGTTATATACCTCCCTGGTCTATAGGGATGTATAGATTGCATAAGGTCTATCATACAATATCCTATTGAGTCTAGAGGGATGCATAGTTTACATAGAGCTATTGTACAGTATCCTCTTGAAACTAGAGTAATGTATAAACTACATGCGATCTGTTTAGCAATACCCATAGGAAATAGCTTATGCTAATAAATAATGAAAACTTGATGGAAGAAACTTATTATTGTGTCATTTAAAAAAGCAAAATATAACTAGATTGTTGAGAGTCTGATCATACTCAAGAATTTAGTTGAGTTGGAAAGTTTCAAACAAGATGGTGAAAAGATCTCAGACTTTTAATTAGTTCCTGAACATTTAATGCATTATTGTTAGTTTGCTCTGTGAAATGGCACGAGGAAATGATTGATGGGAAATGTTCAGATTAAATGTATGATATGTCTCTCACAATATGTTTCATCATAAAAGTGAGGTGCCCTCAAATCTGCACCGAATTTAATATGTCTCTTTATTGTAGATGTTACAATGTTACTTGTTTGTGGTGTAGTTGGTTTGATATAATTGGATTAATGTTTTTGTTTCTGTAGGAAGATCTGTCAACAGAGACTTTGGATCAGCAGTTTAAACTTGTGAAGCAGGAAACTCAGGAGAGTCATGTATCTGAATATGGAGATATGAACTTCCAAACCGAGTCTCTGATTGACTTTCAAGGAGGCAGCAGCTCATCTGGACCAGTCAAGAAGGAAAGTAAGGGACCCCGGTCTCATGATTCGGTAAGAGTTATTCAATCTTTAGAGGACGATTACGTTTGTCTTAAGCTTTCTCATGTGTTGATACACCATACGTCTGTATGCTTATTGCATTGACCACAAATAGTCTGTAGGTTACACAATGTCTCTCTGCTAGAATGAAAGACTGCAAAGAGTTTGAGCAGGGTGTAAAATGTCTTTACAATGGAAAGACCACAAAAAGTCTGATAACATTACACAATGTCTGTACACTAGAAAGAAAGACCATGAATAGTCTGATAAGGTTAGGCAATGTCTCTCTGCTAGAATGAAAGACCACCAAATAGTTTGAGGAGGATATAAAGTGTCTACATACTACAAAGATCACAAATAGTCTGATTAGGTGAAGCAATGTCTCTACACTAGAAAGAAAGACCACACATAGTCTGATAAGGTTACACAATATCTCTCTACTAGAATGAAGGAATACTCATCATCCCATTAGGTTATGTAAGAAAGAAATACCACCAAATAGTCTTAGTAGCCTACATGCCTATATGTTAGAAAATGTAAGACCATAAAGTTTCTTTTTTTTTTATGCAATATGTCTTGATATTCAGAAATTACCTATTGCTGGTAGTGTATAGATTGTATCGGCAGACTTGGCATTATGTTGGTGCAATTCATCATGACCAACATTAATAATGTCAATATTTTCTTTCCAGTTTTCTGTCATCCCATCTCGTGAGATCCAAATGACAAAGCTGCACATGGCCCTCAGGGATGAGAAAGACCTCCAGAAACGGGATGATATCCTCAGACAAATTACAGAGGTTTCAGAGGTAACTAAAAAAATATCAAAGAGGATGATGGCTTTTTAATAACGAAACAAATGATGCTAAATTAAACATTTGTAATGTGCTGTTTTCTCTTAATCTAGCTATTTTGAATTCTCACTAGATTTCTTTCAGTAGTTAGTTTGTTGTTTTGTAAAAGTACTATCAGAGTTGTATGCCCTAAATATTTCAATCACCTGGGGGAAAGGGGATAGGAGAAGGGTGATGGATGGAGTCACAGTTGTGACTAGTTGCTGTGCTGAAGCTGTTTTAGTAACTCTGACATGAAAAACAGCATTAATCCAGATTTCTGTTGGTATAGTGTTTACTCAATACAAAATATCGCCCTCACTGATAAGAGCAGGTTTTGTTAACATTGTAACATTTCTTGTCAAGTCAACCAATCATCTGAAAAGGTTTTACTGTACCAGCTGATGCTCTCAGCTTTGGGTAAAACCTTCATGAGAATAATACACTGTGGCTGCAATGAACACTTTCCAATCACTAGCCCCATGTCATTTCTGAGGTATGATCATCTCTACACTTTCCAATCACTAGCCCCATGTCATTTAGAGGTATGATCATGTCATTTCTGAGGTATGATCATCTCTACACTTTCCAGTCACTAGCCCCATGTCATTTCTGAGGTATGATCATCTCTACACTTTCCAGTCCCTAGCCCCATGTCATTTCTGAGGTATAATCATCTCTACACTTTCCAGTCCCTAGCCCCATGTCATTTCTGAGGTATGATCATCTCTACACTTTCCAATCACTAGCCCCATGTCATTTAGAGGTATGATCATCTCTACACTTTCCAGTCACTAGCCCCATGTCATTTCTGAGGTATGATCATCTCTACACTTTCCAATCACTAGCCCCATGTCATTTCTGAGGTATGATCATCTCTACACTTTCCAATCACTAGCCCCATGTCATTTCTGAGGTATGATCATCTCTCTGACTCTGATGTTTGCTTAGAATGCCTTTGTGCCGAGGTCGTTTGCAATCATTAGAGGAGGGGTTTGTGAAATGAAAAAGAAACTTTCACATGGGCCAAACTGCAGAAGGTTGTCAATGCATCAAGCATGAGTGAGTTAACTCATATTATGCCCATTCTGTCTTTACTAATAACAAAACATGGAAACTGCAAGTTAGAGATGTGAAAGGGGTGTGAATACAGCTTAAGTGTAGGATTTTCCCCTTTTTACGGAATGTACCAAAACGTAATTTATTTCTTATGTTGTTTCTAATATGAATGGGGAGCGATACCAACAAGATACTAACACTTTTTTTCCGGCCAGATTTTGATTTTAAAGAATAGGGATTTTCCGAGTTTTGTTCGAAGTGTTGAACACTCACGGCAAATGCTAGTCATCTGTCGGACAACCTAAGCAGTGTTTTCGGTTGTCCGAAGTGATTTTTGGTCGTCTCTGACTATGGGACGACCGTTAAATTTGAGCCTTGTGTTCACTGTAGCCACTGTGTATTATGCAGAAGATGTATTCTTATCCAAGTTTAACAGGGGGACCCTTGAATGTTTAGATACTTTATCTCTTACTTAATCCAACATTTTCCATCAGCATCAACGTTTGATGATCAAAACAGTCCAGCTTATTGCAAGCGTTGTGGCTAAAGATGAAAAAATGGCCACCTTGTACATGACAAGGCCCAAGAAACTGACTGTTCATAACAAGGTGTGTTACAAGACAGTGGTTAGCGCCTTCTCTGAGAATTGCTTCCGTCTTGGTCAGGTAAGTTGGAATCATGAATAACTCTGGTTTAGCTTTATCTCAGCAGCTTTATCAGTACTTTGTCTGACATAACACACTGTGAGATGAAGTGACTTAACTTCAACTGGATTAGTCTCATGTTAGAACTGGATAAGTTCTTTTGAGTTGTAATTTTTTGAAATTCAAATGTCTATAACCATTCGGGAGGATATGTAGTAGCAGTGCTGTTAACCAGGAAGTATTTTTTTGTTATTGCTGTCATTATTTGAAAAAAATGCAAACTGATGAGCACCCTCATTGCAATAAAGAAATCTGTGATGTTGCTAAAAATATTACCTGGAAAGGTTTCTAAAAATGATTACAATTATTGCTGACATAAAATGTAAGCACAAATACACAAATTAATTTGTATGATTTACATTTAAAATGCAAATGGTAGCAGAATCCTCTGAAGCTAGAGTAAAGTTTTCCATCATCTAGGATGCTTGAGGTACGGTTTCTTGTTTAAATACTGGCTTTGGAAAACAAGTCCTTCCAAGTGTCAAGAGTTGCTGCTTTTCCTGTTTCGTTCCCTATTTTTCAAACTGATGTTAAATAATTTTAGCTTTGTAGTTGAATGTTATTTACTTTGCAATAATAATACCTCTAGTTAACTTGTTATCCTTTGTAGAAATGTATCTTCATTATTGATGTCATAAATTACTGACTCTTCTTGGTTTATATGCATTTCAACAGTATTTCTTGAGTTATCTTTAAGGCAGATTTACAAGGCTTTAAATATACATGGCAAATATCATATTACCTGTGACACCCACGTAAGGATTTAATTAACATGGTAGTTAACTGAGTATACCCCTGTCTCCATGGTGATCACTGATGTTGCATATATCTAGTGTTTTTATGGTAACTTCATCCACATCCTGCTCAGTTTATGCTCTAGTACAAATTGATCTTGTTTTCAATTCTGCAAAGTGGATATTAATTGTCACTTTTAACAAATGTGCATTTTTCATTTTCACTTTGTTCTCATGCCAAGTTTTTCCCCATTACAAGGAAATTCAGAGTTTAGAAGTCAAAATGGTGCTTTTTGAGGCACACTTACATTGTAAATTAGGTCTGTAGTTAGGTCTAACTGCAAGGTTGCGCTTATAAATATTTAATTTTGATTTCTTGTGACTGAATGATTTTAAGTCAGTAACGCTTTAATCAAGGGTGCAACATGCTCTGGAAGTTTGTGAGTTATGAAAAATTACAAAAAAACCAAGAATCAATACTCATTGTTGGCATGGGTGTGGAAGATTGGGCTTTTTTTCCCATTTTGTGTGGAAGAGATAACTGTGTAAATCATACAATTTAAGAGTTGATTTACTGACATTTTATTTAATATACATGTGTTTGAAACCACAGTTATGTGCATACAACACCAGTTTCTGTTTACATGGTAGTCAAATCTATTGAAAACTCTGTACTAATGTATATGACATCTCTCTCCTCAGAACGAGTATGCAACAGGCTTGGTCTACGTCTTTGGCAATATGTGCAACCAGTTCATTCCTGAGAAAATGTAAGTTCATTTTTCCCTTGGCTTGTCTCTACAGCAGTTAGTAAAATAGCATGCTGAGATGTTGTGAGATGTGAAGATTACTCTGTCATCAGGTAGTATGGCAGAGAGTGACTCCCATGCCATCAGGTAGTATGGTAGAGAGTGACTCCCATGCCATCAGTTGGTATGGCAGAGAGTGACTCCCATGCCACCAGGTACTATTTGAAGGATTCTTTAGATGATAGCGCAGAGTTTTTATAGCACAGATTGCATTGAAAGCACCACTTCCCCACTGGAACCCCTACTTACCCCCCTCTCCAGCTTCCTTCCCTACTCCCTGCCTCCTTCTTTCCATTTGTCAAAGAAATATCATAAGTTAAAAGACAAAAGATCTTATTTTAAGAGAGGGGCTCTTGCAATGCCTCCTTCAGAAGGTACAACATACATGATAGTAATCAGAGATCTTGGTCCCCCATGAAAAACTGAATTATCAGAAATTCAATCTTATGTTTAAGGTTTCCAAATGTGTTATATGAATCCTACAGTGGTCACCAAACATTTACCATAGCTTTACGATATCTCAAACTAATTTGGAGGAATACCATCTCCCCGGAAATATGGACTTGTTATGGCTGGGTCACATACTAAAAGATAAATTGAGACAGTGGGACCACCATAGGTTATGTGCTTAATTTTAAGACTCATTTTGATTTACCTTAGACCATTGTCTTGGAGTATCAATAATAGTATTTTTGTATGAAAATAAGAGAATGTACATCCATAATAATGCTCTCTATTTTTATGTTTATACTTCTGGTTGTTATTTATATAATATTCTGGCTTTTTATTTCTTCAGAATTTTGGCTGCAATCTCAAAGGCCTGTTAATTTCCAGATGTCAAGGAAGATATTGCTTCTCACAACCTTGCATCCATGTGAAGATTTATAGCAAGAGTTTTATTTTTTCATTTGATCTTCAAATCAAAGGTAGACTTGGTTTCATTGTTTAGGGTGAAGCCCTTTTTATTCTTTAGTATCATTTAGAAAAAGGGAAGACAAAAATAGAGAACATGTTAGAAATAAGAAGAATCATGCCTTAAGGTGACTTTCATTAATTCCATAGATCCATTTTATAAAATTTTGTTTTTTATTTTAAGAAAATTCATCAGTACTATATATTCTTGGTGGGATATTTTTGTTTTGTAAATGCTTTGATTGGTAAGTCAGTTTTTTGGTTTAGATTTTTCTTGCTTTGATAGATTTGAGTTAATTAAGCACTCTGATATTGGTAATATGTGAAATGGGGGAGGGTAGGTAGGGTGAGAGTGATTGATTACGGCTGTCTTTTAAAACAAGATTATCATATATGCATTTAATATGTATGTATCTTATACAGTTTTATAATCCCTTTAAAAAACTTCTTTGCAATAGATTAAAAAGTAGATTCATCTATGAATTATGTCGCTATTTTGATTGCCAAATTGTTAAAAGCAATAAATGTACTCAGCTTAAAATGTTACATGTCTTTCTTCCATTGGTTGGCTTTGTCTGGTCACTATTCACATAGTTGTTAATCAATAATCTACCTACCATGTTGGTCTTCAGGAATTGATGTCAAAGGGCCATTGAGCAAGCTGAATATAGAAGACAATTGAAATTCAGCAACATTTTACTGATAATGTGGAACCCCCCCCCTATTACCACCAACGCATAGCTCTCTAAATTCCCATGGCTCCCGAATAAAGAAATACATTAGAAATTGTTCAGTCCATTATCAGAAGTCTATCTTAGGAGCCTGTTTTTACAGACAAGAAATAACCAACATAACCAAAAATTATGACCATGTTTTGTTTTCTACTTAATCATGATTGGTTCATTCAGTGGATTTGATGAATATTAATGATGTTCGGAAGTAGGTAATATAGAACCAATCATCGATCAGACCTCATCACATGTGACCCCAAGCTTTGCAACTTCTGAACAGTTTCTATAGAGACAAATAAGTTCTTGAAAAGGAATCATCCAGTATAATATGGCCATATTATTTATACCTATTTGTTTCCAAGTAATTTCACAACGTTTAATTGAACTATTAATTGTCACGAGAGAATAAATCAACAGAACATTTTAAATCATTAATTTGAGTGGAGTTTCTTGGAGCTAGGCTTCTGAAATAGCCTACCAAATCATTTCCCCCGGCAAAGATAGTACCATCTCTACCGTGCTACAGGGAAATTCTCCACATTACATTATGAAGACGGAACCTTTCAACATCAAAGAAATACAAAATACAAATTCATATTTGAAATAGGTCAGCTGAAGGTTAATGGTTTTAAAAGATTAATTAGTATGAACCGAAATAGTCATTCACACTGCAAAAGTCAGCACAGTATAATTTTCAGAATGCAATCAAAGACAATAGTTGAACAAAGTAAACAATTAGTGATTGTACATAATATGAAATTATCACTGAAACCATACAAAGTGGCCATATGAAGTAGTTCAAAGAGTTAGGAAAATAATATTTGTAGAGACTTAATTAAACACAACATTAGCATACTGAAATAGCTTCGCATACATCTTGCCTATGTTAGGATTGTAAATTTAATAATAAATGTAATATATATTCAACTATAGAAATATTAGTGAGGGAAAATGAACTTAAAAATGTCAAAACCTCGGCAAGCAATTTATGTTACTGTATCTTCTATATGGCATTCGGTGCCAATAATAAGTGGGTTTATGTTCGATGAGTTCATGCATAGTAATGACTTGACTAATCGGTGAGTTATATGCATAGTAATGACTTGACTCATCGATGAGGCCATGCATAGTAATGACCTGACTCATAGGTGAGTTCATGCATAGTAATGACATGATTCATAGGTGAGTTCATGCATAGTAATGACTTGACTCAAAGGTGATTTCATGCATAGTAATGACTTGACTCATAGGTGAGTCCATGCATAGTGATGACTTGACTCATAGGTGAGACCATGCATAGTAATGACTTGACTCATCGGTGAGTTGCATGCATAGTAATGACTTAACTGATCGGTA
>KN884784.1:23630-36132 GCA_000934455.1 Apostichopus parvimensis
GGGGGGGGGGGGCTGGCGCCCCCAGCACCCCCGGTTCCTACGCCCTTGGTACAAATGACGACTTTCGCCTCAACTTATGACTGTGTTAAACGAATGGCGTATCGGACTATAGAACGTTTGCAGGCTCGTAACCTTGAACTTACCAGATAAATGAGTATGGGTGATGCTATACTTCCTAGGTTACCAATCAGCTGAGCAAAACCCATTCCCGCAAGTCTGAAAAGAGATGAAAAGTTTGTTCGTGAATTCTAATTATTCATCCCTTTTTTATTACGCACAGAGGAATTTTCAAATGTAAAGCAGCATAGGCTATGCAGCAAAGCCAAAACGTCTGAAATTATTATTTTTCGTCAATTCATAGCTGAACTTTCCTTTTTGTCGGTACTACTTGATGGAGGACGTTAATTACAACATCAGTGCATTACATCCATGATGTGACTTTCGACGCTTATGTAGCGTAAATCGTCAACAGTCACGTTGTCATTTTTTGTCAACACATGTCGTTCGGGACATCCGGTCTTCTCTACGTATCATATAGTTATTTTACCAGGCCTCGTGGCAGAGATAAGAAGCTGTAAGACATGTGCAAGAGTCAGGTCGACCACAACCAACAAGATATAAGTACGATAAATTCCTCTAAGTTTAATCCTAGTAAGTCGATTTCTAAGCACCAGTTGACTGATAATGAACCGAACAACGAATTGTAGGCCTATAGCGTACTTGTATTTTATGAAAGACTCGTAATCAGTCCATATTTTTGATCTCAAGGTTGTTTATCGACGGGTTGACAGTGTATAACTGTTGGATAGGCTGTTGGCGTTCACTAGTGCGGTTGCGATAGAAATGCAAAGTGTACAATACGTTAGTGTGTTAGGCTGCCCTAACATTCAAGACAGCCTCCGTCACGTAAGTTTCTTCGTTATAATGGTTGCTCAGTTTCTCTTTAGAGTCGATGTCTTGTGTGTATACATTTAGCTCCTAGAATTGCGTGGGATTTGAGTTGGGTTAGAACTGGCAGTGAAATAGCCTTTTCAGTGGAAATTAGTAGCCAGGCTGTATTGAATTAATGTATTCAGTCAGCCTGAGTGCTACCTTGTAAACTGAATCATAGACTCTCAAATTACGTAGAATATAATAAGTAACAAGTATTTATTTACCTAACAGTAGGCTACTCGGTTCCATATCTTCTTACTATCATTGTGAGTAGTAGCTCATTCACTCATAAAAAAACGCGCGAGTAGCTATTTGTTCACTAGTAATTACATGCGAGAAGTTGCTCAATTCAAAATTAGTTACTCAAGCTGCTCACTTTCTACTTAGGCCTACTCATTATAGGTTTTCCCACGTCTCGTGCACTGTTGTATGTCTCGCTTTATCACGTTAGTAGGCTATAGTCCCATTGCTTTGTATCACGTGTCTTAATTCAACCATGCAGTAAACCGCGGGGAACTCATGAGAACTCTACATATATTTCTGGTTATTCACAATTTTCTGAAGCTTTGGTTAATGTGTCGGCGAGGGTTACACTTTAAGCAACAATTGAAGCATCTTAGGATGACATGCAAGTTGCAACACATTTTTCCTTGGCAAATTTTACTACTTTGTAAACATATCATTTGCGACCATAAATCTCTTCTGTTTTCTTATCGAGTTTCTTTTGCATCCGAGGAACTTACCCCACAACAATCTGTGTGTAAGACTATACAGTCCAGTCACTTGAACTGATGACACTCAGCTGTTTGAAGGTAATTTTCTCAAAACATAAAAGTGATATAGAAATACGTACTGGACTGAGTTCTATAAGTGTGTTGCAAACACCCCCTTAACCGTAATACTCATGAACTAAATTAAGTTGGAGGTTCTGTGTCTGGGTATATGACGATGTGATTCCAACACCTCTTATAGACTGTGGGATTCTTGGGCATAGAACGATGTGCCTCGGTGTGAGTGACGACACGATAGCGTCATCAGTTCACCTGATAATGGAGTATGTTTCACACACATCACGATAAGAGTCAGTTATCCATGTAATGATTGAATTGTACTTATTCGTATGTGATGATATATTTTAACCCAGCTGGAGAAATAATGACCGAAGGAGACCCATGCGAACTCACCTTAACGTGGTTGGAAATAACTCGGAGGTGACTAAGGTTATGGCTGCATAGGAACACACCGTTAGGAACTTCCCAAGCAGGGCCAGAGAGGATAAAAGCCATCCACCTGCTACAAATGCAAACATATCTCTAATTAGCTAAGGTGTGATTTAAAAATTGCACAAATGCATATTCTCTGTACTGTACCTATATGTAAGTGCAACATAAATTTATTTATTTTGAGTTGTTGCAATGTATGCATGTACGTTCCGACAGTTGTAACAAATATCCATGCGTCGATGTGATTCGTTACCAAGTAGGGGATAGTGCTGTCATGTAACAATGGAATTTTTTATCATACGCAGATGGTTTCGTTTTGAAAGAAACCATTGATCATTGCGATCGCAGGACCATGCTTAAAGAGGAGCACATTTTCAGTTTGTTACCATGGTATGATTTTATTGAAATTTTATTAAAATCCAAATTTGTGTTACAACACTTACCTACGTCAATCGGTACTACAATTATTGCTATCATACAGACTCCTGCAGATAACAAGATCGAAATAAGAGGGATTAGCCTCCCGAATCTGAAGACGAAAAGAAGCAGCAGGTGTCAGGCGCGTAGCCAGGAATTTGCCAAGGGTGGGGGGGGGGGCGAAAATGTAGAAAAATTTTCAGAGCCGTAGATACGGCATTGCATACTATCTAAGCGTAGCGCCACCATGGTTGGCGCGAAGCGTACAAGAAAATTTTTGCTGAAAATGCCTCCCAGATCGCTGGAAATGGCACTTCCCAGGCCTTGTAAGTTGCATCTTAGCATTTTTTCTTTTGAAATTACTAGCGATATCATAAAAACATTAAAAAATTTTTTTACAAATATGCTCAAGGGGGGGGGGGGCGGCTGCCCCCTTCGCCCCCTCCCCTTGGCTACGCGCCTGGCAGGTGTTAAGACAAATATTAAATATACTATAAAGTGTGGACAATGTTTAGACCAATCAAGGCCAATTATACATGACAATCGAAAAAGGACATTATTGGCACGACTGTTTGAAATTTAAGTACTGCGGAAATAGTAGATGGGAACATTTCATATAGAAAACAGTTTGAGCATTGCGGACACCTCCATTCGGCATTTGATCGTCAAAGAAAAAAACAGAATCAGAAAGATTGTACGAGGAAAAATGATTCGTGATATCCCTCTCTCTGATTTCGATAATAGTCATGGCGACGTGTGTACGTATGTGTGTCTCAGTTTGTGAGACGTTTAGACCGTAAATACACAAGAAGGGAAGGTTGGCTATATCTCATAAATTTGACATGTTTATGCGCAATATTTTGGATACAAACGACTGGCTAAATGTGGCTAAATATCTCAACCGAAAGAACACAAGATCAGAATTAATATAAATATTACAATTTATATATACAACATTTACAAAGTGGATATAACAGAAAAGCATATTTAATACATACTGTGTGCAGAAGAAGCAACTTTATCATCCTGTGTATGTAGAATTTCATTGCCAAAGACATAAATATGCAAATTATACAGTAAATATAATAGTTACAAATCACAGGTACCATATACACACATCAAGAACGTTACCACAACAAAGTTGTCCTAACGTAATTCCAGGCATTGTGGTCAACAGAACTCTTGTAAACAGTATAACTCTTACAGTGTAGCTTGGATTATCTTACATTTGGTATATGGATTAACCATATTGATTACATAAAGCCTATTGTTTGTTTTTTTGCGGAGGCCAAAGGTCATATGAGGTCAACAGTGGGCAAACTTTGAAACCTTGTAAACATGATAACTAAAAAAAGAAAACTTGGATGAACTTCATACAGTTTGGTATGTGTATCCACCTTCTCGAGTACAAGATCCCTACTTGTTTCTGTTCAATGTTCAGTTCAATGTCTAAAAACCTTGTAAACAAGGTAACTTGTAGGAACGCTTGGTATGTGAATTGAACCTAACATATTGACCAAGTTTAAATTCCGTTTGGCTTAAACGACTTGGCAAGAGTTGGGAAACATTGTTTACCGCAAGCATTAAGCCAAGTTTTGATTTTAAATGCTAGGTGGTCTAGATACATCGCTGACGTCACGCATGTAGGCGGATCTGTTTTGTAAAGTTCTCATTTTCGCTCGTGAATGGCTCGTTGGAGCAACACGCTAAAAGATATATAACAATCAATTACAAGGATGTGCTTTTATTATACCAATAAAGTAATTGTCAACAGGGCCGTCTTAACGCATTGGCCCACTGGGCCCTGGCACAGGGCCCCGCGATGTCAGGGGCCCCGCAATCGTAGTAACCCCATGTCGTAATATGGGAGGAAAACTTATTGAATAGGCCATTATGCCTGATTGAATTCGATATTTGACAACTTGTGACGAGAGTTGGTGAAACACTTGAGAGTTTGACATTAAATATTCGAATCTGAGTTGGCAACCCTGGAATATACAATGCCCCGAAGGCTTACACAGAGAAACTGTTACTCCGTAACTATAAGAAAGAGGAAATTGCTTCAGCCACGAAAGACATAAATTTGAAAACCGTGGGCAATACCTCACTATACCAAACCTAAACAAAAGGAACCACCACTTGTGTTCAAGCTCACCTATACACCCCATATCAAAACCACGCATTTGAAAAAACCACTTTTGAAAAATTGGCACTTAATCTCGCAACACGCGGAATTATCCAAACTGCTTCCAAAGAACCAATTCTAGCCTGCAAAAGGGCCCTAATCTCAAAGATTTACTTGTTAACTCAAGGTTTCGTACTAACGAAGAATCAGCTGACTCTCAAGGTTCACACGAAGCTCTTTTAGATGCTCTTATAGATGCACTGTGAGTCCATAAAAACTCGTGCACAGAAAATAGATGCATTTTGAAAACGAGACGCCCAGGCTGAATATAAAATATTCAAAGGCTACTACTGATGAAGCTCCTCCTATAAAGTTTGAGAGCAGAAACCGGTCTAGTTGGTCATAAGAACCTACGCTAGTCTCTCCTACTATTAACAGTACACTCAATTCATAGGTGCAATTATGTTTCACCATGAGCTGGGAGCATGCTATAAGTTCATGTTCCTCGGGCCCTCCCTTAAAAATACTTCATGTTCTTGGCGACTACGTTGCGTTAGATAGTGTAAAACCGCCTACACCCCCCTTTCAGTTGAAAGACTCAAAACAAGGGTGTTACAAATGGCGAGTCCAGTATTGTTAGGGAAGGGATGGAGGGCAACTGGAAGATTACTCTTCTATAATGTATTTCAGCTTTTAGATATATCACGTATATGTTATTCAGCGAAAGTTTTATGCTTTATGCGCGACATAGGGAGGGGTGGTAAATGCAGGCATGTCTATGCTTGAGCGCTTGTCAAGGATGTCAATTTTTCACGCCACTTTTTTCGCACTCACTTGATTGAGGGGCCCCGCTCCATTGCCGGGCCCAGGGCCCGGTGATCTCTTAAGACGGCCCTGATTGTCAAGACTATCACGTAATAGTAGTATATCTTAAATTGCAGTGTAGGCTTTTGTGAAACTAGTAGAGACTTTGGGCAGATTTGATGTTGTACTTGAAACGGAAGATCCCACGATCCATTTGATACATGCCGGCTGTATAATTTCCACGTGTAATTGATTCTATTTAACCATAGATAATTTTTCATTTATTTGAGAGAAGAAGAAGAGAACAAATGAACGAAACATCAAAACGGAACTTTTCTTCGTTTTTCGGGGAGTGATCGAGAAAGTTATTCTGGGTTTCTTAGCAAAGCATAATAGATCCGAATTCTTTACCCTCTCCTCCGTCTCTTCGCCTCGACGCTAACAACTCGACACTTATCCCGTAACCCGACGGTATGAAAGGTTGCCCTTATAATACACTATACCTACAGTTAGTTTAGAGAGAAAGTATACAAACTCCGTTACGTACCTCTCTATGATAAATAAAGGTAGAATTCGAGCTGGTAGTTCAACCAGACTACTGAGGAAGAAGTTAAGATACGGATCACCAGCCAGGGTACCAGTAGTCAACGCAAAGCCAAAATATACCAAAGCATACGTTATCCTGTAAAAACAATACATCACGTTAATGCAACAAAGGTTTTTGCTACACAACATTTGATCACCATGAGCGTTTCCAGGAATACATATAGGGAAGGGGGGGGGGGACGGGGGTCATCTTGGGTCATTGAAGCCGACTCACAGTAGAAGTGACAAAATTAAGTCGTCGGCAAATTTAATTTAGACTATAAATTAGGTCTATAATTATAGGTCGAACGTAAACTTGGATTGGCGGTCTCAGAATGGGGTTGGGGGGGGGGGGGATAAATTCATATTTTGTAATGTTAGCACCACTGTTTACTGTACTCTCATACGGTACCATGCTTTCGAATCTCTATGTCATAGAAACATGATACTCATACTGCCCATACTGTCAATACAAGGGCTTTGAAGCATGGCATGAACATAATTATACAGTATATAAAACAAATTGTCCCATCTAGTTCATTATATAGCTAACTTTGCTTGTAAGAACCGGGCCGAACGTTATCATTGCCATTCAATTTGTAAGAATTATTCGCACCTTTAATGGCTGAGATATAATTGGAGCGTTCGTATGGAACAATTTAAACTAGTGTTTCCAGTGGATCTGGTGGGATTTTAGATATTGTTCTGTAATTTTAGAGAAAAATGCAACTACTTGGAATCGTAGCCCTGTCATATCAACAAAATCCTCTGAAGAGATACATGGAAGTATGCGAGGGACACAATAATCTTATTGGTTACTTATTGGCATCTATCCGACCTCATTGTAGATCGAATGTGAATGACTTTAGACTTTAATCAGATCATATCTGGATTATTATAATATAGTTCGTATGACATACTATCTGCTTTATCAGTGTTTGTATTCATGTATAAGTAGAACTTAAATTTGATTTAATTATAAATAAACAACAGTAAAGAGATATGACCCAAGTCACCCTTTCTCCACAAGGGAAACACTCGAAAAAGGACTTGTGACCTATTCCCCATATAGTGATTGTACAATGACTGGAGACATTGACTTAACTCAAGCCAGGAGAACTTCTGGTAGTAATCCGAATCGATCCACAAAGACTGTTGGAATGACTCAAGGTTGGATATGCATAAATAGACCATACAGTTAATTGATGTACACATTGGGGGAAGAGTTAATTATGGACTCTTGTGAGTGGTCCAGACACTCGGAAATCGTTTAATATGAACAATGGCGATCTTCAGCCACGCCTTAAATCAACACATTGGTGTTGTCATCTCGGTTCTGTTTTAGTTCAGGGGAAACTTGACAAATTAGTGTATCTGAAATCATTTAGAATTCCTTTGAGGAATCTCTGACGGACACTTCTGGGCAAATCGCATTCCCTAATTCGCACATAGTGAGACATATTGGAACTACGGTTTTCACCACTCATATCTAGCACATGTTAGCAAGGAAATCTTGCCCACCGTTGGTTTGACAACTTTACACACGTCTGGTCATCAACCAATCAGAAAGCTCCTTTGAGGTAGTTTCAATCACGTGCGCTTTACTGAGTTTAATAAAACTAATGCTAAGAATAATTTAAAATATTCCCTAGACAAGCCCGACTTTATCAACTGGGAGGAGGCTTCGGCTCTGGCAGAGGGAGAAGGGCCCCTAGTCCAGGAACCCGGTGGCTAGATGTTTTGTGAGTGAAACTCCGGAAGTAAAGTTTACTTCCGAGGAACAGCCCAGCCACCGGGAAGGGAATTTTGTCTTTTTTATTGCTAGGTACTCCTTAGAGGGCGGTATTGCCAGGGCTGGGATGACTCCCAGTGAAGTCACCTACCCCCTCCTTTGGCTGACATTAAATTGTCTTATTTTGTAATCGCTTCCAGTCTGAAATGTATTTGCTTGACTTCTTTACTCTAGTATTACTCTATTCTCTATCGTTTACTAGTCTGCTTTATGTTTATTTTTTGCCAAATTGGAGGAGCTGTAAATACTTTGCCTATCACAAATTTTAAATAGCCTAAACCTCATTTTATCATGTCAGTTGTTTTCATTTTTATAACCATTGTAACTATTGTCTATTGTTATAATTGCAGAGTATTTCCATTGTCTAACTGGAAGGGGCAGTGGTGTAAAGAGCTGGGAGGTCCAAGGGAAGAGTGTGTCCCTTACATTGTATCCTTAGAGTGGTTCGATTCCATTTTGGAAAGCTAAGTGCACGTTTTGCCCTTACCACAGCCAGGAAATTATCAAAGTGGCAACAAGCGTCGGTGGTTTGAAAAGTTGAGTAATGGATCCTCCACTCTTCTTGTCTTTGGAGTCACCCTCTGTCTCCTCAAGATTTCTGTTTGCTAGCTTCAACGCGGGACTTGGGAAATCCTTCACTCCGTTGAACTTTGCACACTTCTGCATCCATTTCTCAGCTTCTTCATATTTACCTTGTGAGAGTAACCAACGCACGGACTCCGGTTGTAACCTTACAAATTGAAGAAACCGCAATATTCATGGTATTATAAAGCCTAAAGGGTAATATATCGGTTGGTGCGCTTGTTGATGATACGATTATACGTAATATACTTAGTTTTTATCGAATGTCCACATCAGTTGGTTTTCCGAGAAAAAAAATAATTATTGTATCCTTCATTTATTTATAAAGAGTAAAACAGCTTCAATGTATCTAAAGGGTTTAAACATAAGTTTAGTTGATCAGTTGTTAGCTGCAGTTTCTTCTAAGGGATGTACCGCACTTGCAGATAATGCGGTATTATCTTTGATTCACTCCATAAACTAATGTCGTATTAAACCACTGTGACGGTGTGACGGTACATATCCTTGGTGCTCATAGAGTTCAATGGCATGTCACTTCATTGCAGGAAGTTGTCATGACCCTGCCTATATTCTTGGAATGACATTGCCTTGTCCTCCATGTGTACCAAGAGGAGTAAACCACTACCTAACCCATAAGCCAACATATTCAAGGGCTACGCTGTCCCAAGAGATTTAGATCTTCAGCAAACACCCTTGTGTCCACCTCTTTATATATGAGCTCATTCTCTGGGACTACGTCACTGAGTTGTTTACATCTGGTGTTTTACTGGTTATTGAGTAATGTTGGTGTTTTCCGTTCATGATTAAGTCGATCAGCTGGATCATCTCCTTATTTGGGCTAAGCAGGAAGTTGTATTGTCTTAGGGTACTTTCAGCTGGCTCGATGAAAAGTCCAGTTTACCAGTCATCAGTGCCACTCACTTGACAGCCGTCTAGGATGTCGGAGACATCATCTTTAGAAATTATCTAATAATTTCTGGACAGGTACGAATCACTTTGTATTTTCCAGAAGTAATCTTCTTAGTTAAATAATGTTCTAGTTAGTCTGTGATGGCTCGAAGCACACAGAGATGTATTGTGTTTAATTTAAGGTCATACCATAAATTGATATAGTTTATATTCAATTATGTAGTCTAGTAGCTATGTGTCCCCTTCGATAGGAACATAGCCAATGTTGTTTAACACATTGTATCAATTATATATGTATTGTGTACTCTATAGGTTACACTAAGCCTAAGTGCTACCTGTATATTAGGATTTATCTTTTATGGAATCCTGTTTAGCTGATTATGTTCTTTGGTTCCCTTGGTGACAGTTCGTGTCAGAGGTTGACCCTAAATAGTTTTGCTACTGTTTGGTGGTATCTATGCTATGCATATGAGAGAATCTGATCATATAGGGTATATATGGTGTATTTATGCATTTAGTTGTCTATTAGGAACATTGTAGTTGGGTTTTGGGCAACTTTCGCACCTGACTGAGACTTACTTCATGGTATCCATCATTGACTGCCACGTCGGCTAGATGTTACCTTTATAAATTATGATATTTATACTGGAAACATATTTCATTTATATTTAACCTTAATGATAGCATGTACTTATTGTTGATTTGTCTAATATTGTAGTTGGTATTGAGCCCCATTGTATAGCTTATATTGGATAATTAAGTTAGGCCACTCACTTGACAGCCCTTAGCCGTCTTGGATGTCGGAGACATCTTTAGAAATTATCTAATAATTTTTATACAGGTTCGTTGGGGTTTTGGTGGACGTGACTAACGCCCTGGTTATGAATGCTCCGTCCCTACCACGCCAGGATGTGCCCCAAGAACGGACGGACGACCGAGCGGTCTAGATCGAGGAGTGAGCACCTCCTCTAATAGTTTTCCAAACTTGGATGGGACAAAAACAGCTTTTATATAGTTGAATGAATGTTCTTCTTATGACTACCTTAATTTGTATCATGTTTCTTATCTTTTAAATTGCAAATACACTAATTGCGTTAACTCCTTATGCTTTTATGTGTTTCACTTCTATTGTTTGTTGCAGTCAATGGATAGTGATTTCTTTGTAATTTTATGTATGTCACGAGGTACACGGAGATCATATGCCTAACAACCAGATATCTCGGTGCAGCTAGTTGACCCTGTCACCGGAAGAACCTCGCTCCCATTGGGACAATGTCCCCTGGGTGGGAGCGTCGAACCTGAGGTTAAATTTACTTTAAACCATGATGAAACTTTCTATATAGATTACGAAAATATGAATCTGAAATTTTGAAAAAGACAAATCTAATTTTGATATACTATATAATTACCAAATAAACGCCATTGCTAAAATGGTCGGTGTCATCATGAGTGCATGGAATTGGCGCCAATCTCTGATCCAATAAGCCAGTCCTGACATCACCATCAAACCCAGAGTAAAGAGCACTCCTGGAATATTTCCAACTGTGGCCCGGTGCTTCGGTAGGAGGTATTCAAACAGCAGTATCAGAGTCGGTAGTTGAATTGCCTAAATTATGATTAAATAGAGTTCATGATGTTTTGATCAACGCTTGTTCTCAACAAAATTGTAAATAGCAAACAAACAACCCCCATAAAGGGCAACACCACATAATCCAGTTGTGAATGTCATTTTGTGCAAGGTGGGTAAAAACATGAAAATAATGTAACTCGATGCTGTTTGTAGAAATGAAAACGTTTACATATATTGGCGTTTCATTCCAATAACTCAGATAAGGGGGACGGGATAAAAACAATTAATTATTACATTTATTGAATATGAAACCATCGTAATGAAAGTATTCGGGCGTTGTTAAGTCACTCTGACATGCCCAATGGCATCCTCACTCGGTTGAAAAATAATATATCCAATCGCATTTTATTAAAATAGTCCCTGAGGGACAAACAGGTATGAGACCTTAAAACATGACCTCTCCTAGCCACTACTAAAGTAAACTCTAAACAAATCAAAAATCACATTTTAATAAACTATCTGTGCTAGAAGGGATACGAGCGCATACTAGAAACGTTCTGCTTGGCTAGAAGTGAGTACAAACAGCGGTTTGATTTGAACGTCATTAAACAATAAAGTGATGATTGTTCACAATCCATCATCATGAATATGAAATATATGCGCGCGTGTAAGCATTCCATACATCAGTCGGTTCGAACCAGGTTCGGCAAGTTGGCACAGTCCCTGGAATATAGAGTATTAATAGATGATATCAAGATTTGGTTATGATATTGTAAATACTACTAATCTGGAACAAGTTAAACTTCAGGGGTGAGATAGAATAGAAGAATACAGAATGCAAACAACGATTTTTCATTAACCAAATCAAACAGAAAGCTACTTACACCAGTTTATCAAACGTACAAGGCAGTGTGTTCTTAACATACCATGTTACTTTTTTGTAACGTAAAGAAAATTTATCACAGACCTAAGAACATTTTCTTAACTTTGTTGAAATAGCCTGTGAATAGTGATGACATTTTACACATCTAATTACTTAAACAACGAACATAGGGGTTTCACTCTACTAGTCACGTGGTAGATTAAGCGTACATATGTTAGGCAGAAAATAAATTACGTTGCTCATAAATAATCAAATTAGGTAGACTAAGTTTTTTAGTTGACTTTGGTAATTCTAAAAATATCCCTGGCAGGTTTGTTTAGTTACATAATAATATATATATAGTTTTAGAGTGGGATGCCTTCTTTTGGTCTGAAACATCTACAAAAATGTAATGATTAATTCATGTATTGAAAATTCCGCATTTTAATGTGAACAACACTTGGAACTTGGTATACCCTATGGTATCATTGTAGTTGGTAAAAACGTTAGGCCCGGTCACACTACAGCGATATTTTATCGGAATACGGTCCGATTTTTCCGATTTTAGGCCGAAGAGTGAGGTTTGTGGTAGTGAATGTAATGAACGCAGTGGAATATTCGAATACCTACTCCAAATCTGAGGGGTTCTGGAACGGACTACAATTCTGAAGTGACGTCACATCGAAAAACGATAAAAATC
>KN884785.1:8601-20834 GCA_000934455.1 Apostichopus parvimensis
GGGGGGGGAATCACATTGCTGGAAAATACTGTACGATGGGATAATTTATTTTTATTATCTCTTAATGGAATAATTTATTTTTATTATCTCATATTGCAGCCGTTCCTCTCACCTCTATCCTAAGTGGAGGCTACTCTCTGATTTTTCTCACTGATATTTTATTTTTACACATCAATTTTCTCTGGCATGGTAATGGAACTCTAATGACAGGTACACGATAGTATATTCGACACATTATACATTTTCAAAATTTGGAAGGAAATTTGATCTTGTAAATTACATACTTTCCGATATTGGGTTGAGTGTTTAATAATTCCAGATGGTTTCGTCAATGTTTTTAGTGAAAAAAGTGAATTTTCAGTATATATCAGAAGAAGAGGCCTACCCTGACATCTAACGACTTGATTAATATTGGATACTATGAAAAAGTAAAATCATGCCAAGTCTGTTGAGGCACCCCTATGTTAAAATGACTGAAACAAGTGCATTTTTTTGAAAACTGAAAACAGAAATACATACATACATAAATAAATACTGTAGTTCTATTATTCAAATCACCTTGTGCTTGATTTAGTCTTACATGTGTGTTTTTGATACATTCAAAAGACCTGTAAATAAAGTCATGGAAAATGTTAGATCATGAGGGATGATAAGAGATAACAACATTTTACAGTAAAATTGTGAAAAGTTGAAAAGGGGTTTTTCAAAAATCAGGTGTCAAAGGAATGGAAACTTACTTAAAACATCCTCAAGTAGCTCCAGATCAGTTTAAAATAGCTCCAGAGAAGCTCAAAATTTCAGTTCCACTCGAGCCATTTTTTGGCCTCAGATGACAAAACATTAATGTTCAAATTGCTCAGACATACACATAGAAATGCAACATGACAGACAATGTGATTTTGTCCAGTAAATACCACAGGACTTTAAACTCCTACTTTTTTCATTTCTCAGTCACCATATAAATCCTCCATTCTTACAAACAGTCCCCCCCCCCCAAAAAAAGAATTGTGAGAATTTAAAATTAAAGGAATAAACCTTGATGCGATTTAGCATAGCAGCACTGCGTTTATTCCAATCCTCTTTGGGTTTCCGAGATTCGAGAGAGCTTTAATGATTGCGTGACACGAAAAGTAGCTGTGTATCAAGCTTTATTCATGATTGTATCAACAAACTGTACAACAGGATATCCTTGAAAATTGTGAACAGAAAAGGAAAGTCTAAGTACATTGCATACAAGAAGGGATAAAAAAACATGTAAAATGTAAATATGTTTTTGCTTTTTTTTTTATACAAAGGAGAGACTCTGTATATAGTTGCAATATAAAAGCCACAATTTTATGTAACAATTTTGGGGATAAAGGTTCAATTATTTATGGAGAAGTTGGCCTTTTAAGTTAGCTTAGTTGTGTGCATATGTTTTATACAGTTCTGTACAGCAGGCTTCTGCCCAAGGATTTAACTGTATTAGCACGACTACGATATGTAGTCATATTACAACAGCCATTGACGGAAAGGAGATGACATCAGAAATAGTACAGTTTATGGGGTCTGGTGTCTTTCATTAGCAAACTATTGCAGTACAATTCAGAAATAGCATACTGTATTTTCTGCACCATGGGCCTCTGCAGCGTTTTCTTTGTTAGCAGAGGGCGCTGCCATGTCAGTATTTAACTCGCAAACGGTACAAAAGTTACTAAGAAAGCTGCACTTCAGAATCTGTTGATCTTGTGTCACAATCTGATGGCATCCAGGCAATAATTTAGTGTTCAAAATTTGTGCAGTAGTTTTGATGGTTCTGAAGTTTGCCTTTTAATGAAATACTATGATGCCTAAGTACAAGTACGAAACTGCTTTACAACATATTTGGACTTTGACCATTTTGCATAGCATAGCATTTTATGCTGTGATTCTGGATAGAATTACTGTACGTTCCCACGGTATCCCATTGGCGCTGTTACAGGACAGAATGATCTTACCATACTTGACAATTAATATCCTACTGTCTCTATCTTTTCATCTGCAGTCTTAGCTCCATCTGAGCCTTGGACTACCTGCCGTGACAACGCCACCTGGCACCCGCCATATGGCACACCCATATGGCACCCTCTGACTTCTCACAGATTGGTGTGCATTGTCGGCTGAATGATCCGAGCTAATCCATCCTCCATGAATGGAGGACGTTTTGATTTCTCAGATGGAGGGTCTTATTGTGGGGGTTGGGAGGAGGGTAAGGCCCACGGGTACGGCGTCTGCACCGGACCCAACGGGAAGGGTGAATACAGTGGGGCATGGCACTTTGGATTTGAGCTCGTAGGGGTTTACATGTGGCCTAATGGGAGTACATACGAGGGAATGTGGAAGAATGGGATGAGGCATGGCTTAGGGGTGGAGTCAAAAGGCAGGTGGATCTATCGAGGAGAGTGGGCATCGGGTTTTAAAGGGAAGTACGGAGTCATTCAAAGTCAGTCCAGTGGTGCTCGCTATGAAGGTATGTGGAGCAGTGGACTCCAGGATGGCTATGGAGTTGAAACATACGCCGACGGTGGTAAGTAATTTGCGGTGATCGCATTTTAATACAGTTATTACGCCTTTTTTTTTGGTGAATTTCACTCCCTCAAAGTTATTTTAATATGCTGGTTAGCAGTGACAAGTAAGGAAAATTGAAACAAGCTCATTTTATCTTAACTAGAACCATTTCTAGATGTAAAACAATGTTACGACAGATTTGACATTTACAGCAAGGATTTATTTTTATTTTATATGTGAATTTGACTTTTTTATATTTAATAATTTTAATAATTCTTAGAAATGGTGGAGAAAAGACACCAAAGAATTTTTTTTTGGTTTATGGGTTCGTGAATATTTTATTGAACTATAAATAACTCATTACAGATGTATCATGTACACATTAAAACAAAGGGATTAATGTAAGGATCCCTTTCACCATGTCTTAAATCTAACGGACGTGATAATGATAAGGTGGACTGATTTTTGTACACGTTTTAGTTTTGATTTATGATTTTTGATTCATCGCAGTGACTGGCAGGGATGAATTTCTTGACTGTTCATTAATATTATTAAAATTGGGAAACATTTGTCTTTTAGCTTTTACTGTGTATATGGCATGTATGTTATTGATAGTATGCTGCAAGGTCTAACTTGCTGTGACGTCTAATTCATAGTTGATTGCAAGTCCTTATTTTCCCCTCAGTAAATTTATAAAAAAAAAAAATTAAGTGACTTCTGTTTAAAGAAAACCTTAAACAGAATTGTGCAAGAAAATGTAGTTAGTGTTACTATATCATAGGAGTTGTAGTTCTGTCGTACTCTTAATATGAAGGAGATCCTTTGCTTCAAAATTAAACTTTGTTATTCCTAAAAAATGGCACGTAGAGGAAAGTGGCTTTTGCTTACAATGTGTTTATATCTTGTTCGTAGTTTTTTGTGAAATTATTTGAAGAAAAAAAAAAAGAGAGAAAAAAAAAAAAAATGGCTTGCATTATGTAAGTTGAGTTGAACGGTTCTATAATGTATGCACACTGAACCTCACCAGCTGCCCTTATGTTTTACAATATTTGAAAAAAACAGGAGATTGCGACAAACTTCCTTTGTTAGGTCATGAATATTCACGTCTGGAAACATTGTTTTTCTGGCGACTGATTCTAAAGCTGAAGTTCAGATATTTTGTTTTTTCCCCCCGTTTCCAGAATTTCTCACTTTCAGGACAACCTTTGATAAGCCCTTCTAAGGTTTTAGCTATTTTTTCTTTGTTTATGATTTCAGATCATTCAGCTAAATTTAGCAATGTTCACCCTTCGTAAAAGGATTCTACAAAACTGACATGGCAATAAAAGTCATTCTGGTCTGATCCCACGCTTTATTATTTAACGGATCTAACGTCTCCTTGTGCCATCTCGGCACCGTATTGAATGCCCTCTCACATTACAGTGCATATTTCACAGGACGTTGTGTCTGATTTTAGTCCCTTTCCTCCCCCCCCCCTCTTTTTTTTCTTGTGGTAAACTTGCAAGGTAAGGACAACTGACAGTTCTGAAATCCTCTCAGCTAAATTGACATCTCAGTGGAATGGAAGGAATAAAATTATTCTTTTAATGAAATGAAATTGTAACTGGAAGGGATATGCGGGTTGTTTTCGTCGTAGTTCTGTCAGAAAGATGGGGAAAACTGTTTCTATTTGTGGCTGGATAATTTTTGCTATCTTCCATACTTGCCATGAGAAGAAGCTCCAAAATATATATATCTTCTCTGTTTGCTTGTTGTTACGATTTGATGGATGTTTACACTAAAGCATTTGAACATCGTGTAAACAAATGTTGGAAATTCCTGTTTTGGTATTTTAAACTATAAACTGTAAGAAACTCAATTGTTTGTTTATCATTGATGGCACAAACATTAGAACTTCAAAATGTCCTTGCTGGTTAAATATCCTCAAGTTTATTGTTTGAGAGAAAATAATGTAAAGCCTTAAAACATGTTGGACATGTAAATAAAACACAAACATGAAAGATTTGGTCACTTCCAAATTGGGGAAAATTAGCCATTTCACTAAATATTGTTGTTTGCAAATTCTTGAAAAACTACATCTTGCATTTATTTTTTGGTGATTTGGTGGAATTTTTTGGTGATTTGGTGATATCAGATTCTATTGTTAAAAATGGAATCATCATCTACTTTGATTGTAACATTTACACCAGAAATGACTAAACCAGGTAAACAATGGTTAAAAGATTAATGGAAATTTAAAATACTGCATTACATTTGTGGGACACAAAATTTTGTTACTGGGAATCTTCAACGTTTATGCAGAGGGCGCTGTCATAGCCGTGGTAACGGAGCAGTAGATATGGCTGTGGGCCCTAATGCGTGTGACATATATAACGTTTACAGATCTCCAAAGATTTTGTTAAAGGACTGCTGTAATACAGTAATACAGTCTAGGTGCTAGTTGTGAAATATGTTTCACAAGAACTTTTCAACAATTACGAGAAGCATCGGGTAACAAATGCAGTGTTTTTTTTAGTTATTCTTCTTCATCTGATGCAAATGGATGACCAATATACACAAAACAGCTATTTAGCAATGTTGAGCTAAATATTGCAAAGCAATGATTTGATAGCATTGGCTGTTATAAGAAATATGCATGTTTTCTAATTTGGCTTAACATGACATATGTAACAATGTCAATATTGATCCTGATTCATCTTATGTGGATGAATGTATTATTTAAACAATTATTCTGGTTTGTCAACATGTTAACCTAAACTTAATAACCTATTCCAAGAAACCTTGATGCATCCTGTTTTGTACAATACTGGAGTTACTTAATGTGATTCATCTGATGTGGATGACTAATTTGACAAAAATAGTAAGTAAGGTATGTCTAAGCATTGGATCTATTTATTATATTTATGTATATATTTATATGTATGTATGTGTGTGTGCGTGCGTGTATATATATATATATATTTATTTTTAATGGTAATCCGTGAGGACCAGAATCTCTGTTCAGACGACCGAAATCAGTTTTGGAGGTTAAATTGCATTGTAAATAAACATTACAAGTTGTTGGGAAAATGATTACTATATATAACCCACCATCATGTTGGAGATACTGACCAAGTAAAACCAAAAATATAGTGTTAGGCTTTTAATCTGCCCTAAGGGGAGTTTTGCTGGTTCAAAGCAGCTGTTCTATTCACCAAACTTGTATCTATCCTACCATGTACATATTGTTCCTACTTTGTTATTTTGCTACATTATTTTCAGACAACCAAATTTGCTGTTTGGACAACCAAAATAGTAATAACTGGTTGTCTGAGGGACAGCTAGAAAAAAAAATCCTTAAACATTTGCCCTGTTGCCTACTAGAAACTACACAGTAAAAGAGACTGCATCTTATGCAGCATGGCTAACGATTTACACAGTGCCTTAGTACCATTATAAAACCTATCCATAGCTGGAATGTTTGGAAATTAATGAACACCAATTTGTCTATATTGCCTCTTCCAAAACAAATTTTGCGTGCTCTTATTGTTTAACTGAAATTTGCTGATAATGAGCTATAAATGTATATATGAGCATCCGACAAACAAACTCCAACTACGTGGATGAACCCGATCTTGTTCTCGGCAAATAATTCTGCACATCACCGTTATTTTCTTTTTCCGCACGACAATTTGTCTATTTGTTTCCAACTTTGTGAAAGGGTAAATTCACAAAAGTGGCATTTACATGAACTTTTACTATCGTTTGCCACTGATTGAGTCCTGTCTCACTTTCGAGAGGCAGAAAGGTATTTTTTTTGCGCTATTCTCTCCAAAACTCTGATGAATAATTCAGCTGTGTGGGTTATCTTTTCCCACAGCAGGTCTCTGCATTGTACGTATGCGAGAAAGATGCACGTACATGTTCAGCGGAAAGGTTCCGGAAGATACGTCGGATTTCATTAATTTTTACTGCAAACGTTTGACGGAGAGCCTTGTCGTCATCTCAGAGAGGTTAAATTAATAGATGGACAGCCTGATAAGTAACAGATCACACTGTGCACAAAACCAGGTGTACAAAATCTAGTCCACATGGTGTCCTGATTGAATAGGTGGATCTGGTCAATGTCACATTCCTTAAAAGCATTGAAAAGTTGAAAAAAGGAAAAAAAAGGTCCATCAATATTGCAATGTCTTTTCCCATATAGGTACTGAGAGTAATGAGATTGCTTCTGTTTTGAACTTTTTATTAATTTTTTTTTTATTATTTATTTTTTGGCCTTTTCTGTGACTGCTTAAAGTTTCATCCAGTTGGATGAGAAACACTGCATAGATTATTTGTATTTTAGATAAATTTTAGATAAATTTGTTTTAATGTCACAAGAATCGATGCAAAATTATCATATCTAGGCAGAGTGAAACACAGTACTACGTAATTGTTCAAAGTGAACAATAATTTATCCGGTGCGTCAAAGATAAAATTCAAAACACACCTCACAAAGCTGCCACACGCAATTTTAACGAAGTTATTTCCCGAACGTCAGGGTTGCGATGTCCGTTTTCGCCAATATGTAAATCTCTTCTGATGGCTACCTTGATGATTGTTGATCCATAACAGTGGGAACCCGAAGATAAAATTTAACGCAAAAAGGAAAAATTGCCAGCTCTAATTGGCTAATGGAAATTGATAGCGTGATTATTACGTTATGCTAATTCATGGGTAAGCAGCAAGAATTGAAAATTAGATTTTTCAAGAAAAGAAAAATTGGGTGAACTGAAGCATACATATACTCAAAATGATGTTTTAAAGATGTTTTCTAATGTTACGTTAGAAATCTTGTAGAAAGACAAAAAAAGACCTAGGAAGAACAGACATGTTGCTGATGGATACTTGGAAGCAAAACCTTAAAAGCATTAATTAAAAAAGACAAAGAAGGGCTTTTTTTCTCTGATAAGTTACAAGCAAAAGCTCAGATTTACTTGAGTAATAATATTTCCTTTTCAAGGATCTTGGTTGCAGACGATACCGGCTAACAAATTGTGTGAGATATTAAATCCCTATAAACTCCCACATACTACAGAGCCTCTTAAAGTTAGAGGACTAGGTTAAAAAAAACATCCACAGGAGGTCACTCTGATGGGATCAGAATATTCAGGTTTTGATAAGGTCAGGCATTCAATATGATTGCTTTAGACATTCAGGTACATTTCTTGGATAATTTGATGTAATGAGGCTTGGAGTTTTACGCAATGATAGATTGTAAATGTAATTTTAGCTAATCATGTATATATACAGTATTACCATGTATACAGTATATATACAGATACCGACTAACAAATTGTGTGAGATATTAAATCCCTAACTCGCACATACTATAGAGCCGCTTCTAAAAGTTAGAGGACTAGGTTAAAAACCATCCATGGGAGGTTACTCAGATGGGATCAGAATATTTAGGTTTTGATAGGTCAGGCGTTCAGTATGATTGCTTTAGACATTCAGGTACATTTCTTGGATAATTTGATGTAATGAGGCTTCCAGTTTGACGCAATGATAGATTGTAAAAATACTTTTAGCTAATGTATACAGTATATAGTTGCATGCGCCGGTTTGTGGCTGCACCCTATGGGAAGTCCCCCAGGGGACACGGGCTGTGGTGCACTGTGGTGCCCCAGGAGAGGTTGTTTGAATTGTGCACACTTTGGTGTGTGGGTGTGACAAGTTACCAATGACCAGGGTTAAGTATACAGCGCGGCGAGACTTTATTGTAAGTTGCGCTATATAAGAATTGATAATTATTAATTATTATTATTATTATTGTTCAATATAGTAAAATTTGTGCAGTTTTATAGGATTTAACTGATTTGTCTGGCTCATTGCGTTTTATGAAGTATTTGATGTGAACAACATTATTCTGATGACAATGTTGTGTCCACTCTGGTGAGGCCAAACATGTTGCACCATGGACCCTCCAAAAAATATCCACATACGGTATAATAGTTTTTTTTGACATTCTTTCTGACGGAAAGGTTAATTTAAAGAAGATAGTTAGAGTCGACAAGTTGGATGATAGTACTTGACAGTTATCAAAAGATATATGTACTTGTTGGAGCTATTTGCCTGCTATCATTTAATACTATATTAATCTCATAGGTAACATATAATACTGTTATGAGAAGGTAACACATTAATGTTATGATAGGTAGCATATTGGATACCACATATATGTAGGTAATATTGTACATTATAATCCGTAACATATTACCGATATCATCTGTAACTTATTCCTGCTTATGTATTTTAAGTGACTTTGTGTGGAAGCATTCTCATGGAGATCTCAGCAGTTCGGCCATTTTTAGAGGGTCACCAGAGGTCAAACTCTGAGAAATCTTTCACATGATATCTAACGATGGAAATTGTGGTTACCTCTAATACTTGGTTTATGGATTCATAACATTGAGTACAGTACAAGACCCCTATTGTTTTGGTTTATAGCTACAGTAGGTACAGTAGACTGACCTGTGTTTACCATGCCATAGTGTTATTGTATCAAAATAGTGGTTCGGGCCATTTCTATTGTAACAGCTAGTTCTGGTTATACTAACAACCAGAAGTCTAGTGCACTTAAGTCATCGAAACCTCAATGCATTTGCATTCTGGTTAAGTATGTATTTAAATGTCAGGGTACATTATGACTAGTTAATTCATCATTTTAACAGTATAGTTTCAAAATCCCTGTTCTGATCAAAGTTGGTTGCATGCAGTGAGAGTAGTTATTAAAGTTATGTAACCATTATTCTCTTTTCCTCACAGTTCACTCGGGTATTACAATATTGCACAACTCAGTACACACTATAATGCCATGTGCGGTAGTATTTGTCCCTGCTGTCCCTCTAAAGTAATTGACTGGTAATTAATAACCAATCGTTACTCAGTTAATTGCAATAACAAGTGTGCCCCAATTCTTTAAATGCAAAGTAGACTACATGACCTATAATTGGTACATATGCTACGAATGCACATGTGACATCTTCCTGAGAAGCGTCTCGTTTAAAGCTGCATTTTTGAGTCGATTCTGATAAATGTTTTAATGACTTTGAATAATTGATTCACATAATAATAATGTGGTTCAATACCTTGAACTGTGGTCACGTTTTATTTCAAATGCGTACGGAAAAATTTGAAACTTTTTGAAATAATATCAAATGTAATAGTTAATTAATTGCTAATTAACTCTTCATTTGATGAGAATTGGTAGAACGGTATCTTAGTTGGATCAATTGTAATCTTTGTATTGAATAAATTCTCAGTGGATATGGAAAGTTGGCAACCATCTAAAAAACAAGCTGCTTAATGCTGTTAGCTGTGTACAGCAGCCTAGATATCCAAGAAACCCACAACTTTAAACAAATTAATATGTATATACATAAGATTGAAAAGGTTGATTTTACAGCATCAAAGGATTAATTTAATCAACTACTTTAAACTGTTTAGGACAGTATATAATCTGTTCTTTAACAAAAACCACAATTTTGGACCTACTAGGAAGATCCGTACAGTACATCTAGTGGGATGTGACCCGCATGAAGAGTACTTTAATATGTATCTATAGTACCAGTTTTAACTCATTGATAAATTATATTGCAAGAATTCTCCATAAGCTCTGACAGTGTACTACTATCCTCTCTATTTATGCGATGTACCACGATGATGATGAGGATGATGGTGACACATCGTAAGGTATAAAACGCTTCCCCATAAATTCAGTCTGCCTACGAGAGATGACATATGATTTACGTTGCTACGTTAGGTTATATTACATCTCTGGCGGATATTGGTCTGTAGTCTGGGCACATATCACACGGTGAAGGGACATGACGTGATTTCTTTCTCTTCGGACATCCTATTGTGTTTGAGGTCACAGTTACTCTTTGGTGATCGGTCTCTACCATGAGGTTGGTATGCGTGGTATGCCATGTATGCTTGAGGGGTTGGACCCATATATGGGATCTCGTTCACCATATTGGGAAAGTGCATGTAGAAGCCTGTGCGTATACAGTATATGCCATGCATATGTTTTTTTTTGTAAAGTCATTCGCTGACATGTAACAGCACGTGTGGATGACTGGTACTGTACATATGTATGTAAGTTACACAGAACACAGGGTTAACCGTCAGAAGATACAGAATGTGACGTCTTATGGTGTCTGTCGTATCAATGATTCAAGTATATATAAGTGTCTGCAGAATGTGTTGAGAGACACCTTGTTTTATTTCTTTATTTAATGTAGTTTCAATTTTCTCTAAATATATCACTTGGCAGTCATCGTAATTTCTGTGTTGCTCATATTGGGAGATTGTTACGTAATCCTTCTGTGCACTCTATGCAAGGCGCTTCAGTGTGGTCAAAAATTGTGACTACGCAGCCAGTGCAGTACATGGATGGTTTCATGTACTGTGTTGATTGCCTCCAGTATAGGCTGTATGGCAAACCATGACAGAGTACAGAGTATATGCCATACATAATGCTACAATATCAGTTGGCCTGCAGAGGTTCAAAATGGTACATAATGGCATTGTGTTGCTTGTACAGCTAAATTTAGGTTCAAACACTAAAGAATATTTGTTACAGAATTTTACAATCACTACACTAAATGATGTACCTGGGAACCTTTATGTGTTGACTCAACCCACCCACCAAAAAATTTGTCACAGAAATCATAAAATATTAAAGGTAGAAACTGCAAAAGTATGCAATTGATTAAAACAACTAACATTACATACTAACCATTTGTTGAACACAACATTTTCTCTATGTTGTGGATAAATTGCTACTGTTGAGTGCAGTAACATGGTGCAACTGCATCCACTTTTATGAGTTTACTGAAGACTCATATTTTCTGTTGTGCATTTCAGTGTTGATGCTTTCCTCATTGTGAAGCGCCATGGGCAGTTATAAACTCGTTTCCTGGAGTGGCGCTATAAAAATCTACATTGTTATTATTAATATAATTATAATTATTGATTGTCTAGATTGAGGTGTAGCCTATCATGTGTGAAGTTTCTATGCTTTGGTGGGACGAGCATGCACAAAGTACTTTTAAAACCCATTTGAAGCAGAACCCACCTTTAAGAAACAGCTCTTGAACAAGTCTGTCATTAACTATCTAAAACCCTCCTTCTTGTCAAAAATTAACGTATCTTGGAAGTAGATTAAATTTCTTCCAAAAAAAAAAATTATTGTAGAAATTATCATAAAAATAAGCAAACAATGTCAGAAATTATGTATATAATATTAATTTCATTTGTCTCATTACTTGTGGCTGAAGTGGATATTGTCATTGGCTTCCTTTACAAATCTTTAACTGCTACAAAGATCTGTTACCCTAGATACTGAAACAGAATGTCAAAGCAGGCACTGATGAACACTCTCATTGCCTTCATTCATTTAGTAGTAAACTTAGGAAACTGAAATTGACTTGAATTGGCAGCTGTTTCAGTGAGAAACAAGGAAAAATAGTCTTCATTTAGCTATATTTAGCAGTGATTGATGTTATTGTATCAATCCTTTTTTCCCCTTGTTCCTTTTCTTGGTCCGTTTGACACAGTTTCATAGACAGGCTTGAGGGGATATATCAAGTGTACTCGTGTTTTGCCAGTTTAAACGATTAAATAATTTTTGTTGTTGAATTTATGACCATTATCTACGACGAAAGAGAGTGATCATGCAA
>KN884786.1:59428-73519 GCA_000934455.1 Apostichopus parvimensis
ATTTCACACACTTACCAAGGAATCGTTCTCTGGGTTAAAATCCCTGCATTATTTGTGAGTACGATACCTTTACTATATCATATTTATGTGTTGTTTGAAGCAAAGTTTCACAAATTAATATGTTCAGCTCCTTATAAGTTGTAGTGGTAGCTTATTATATATCGTATGAAATGGTCATTTTTAAAAAGTAAGGAGAATATAATATTGTAGCCTCTTTACAGGGGAAACTGGCGGTTATATGGGCCACGCGAGAAACTGCAAATTTGCACATTTTCGCCATTGTCAACAATAACACGATGTGTCCTCGCCTCCTGATATCCTTTCAATGTTATCATTGAAAAGGATGTGTATGGTACTGAACAATGACAAAACGTAAAATGAAATAACCCAAAGTATGTAACAAAACTTGCGTCCTATACATCGGCGTTGAGGAGGAGGGTGGTGAGGCATTTGGGCCCAATAACCCAGGCCCTTGGTCATAGAGAGATCAACCGAATAGTCAGCAATAAAAAAAATATTACCATAAATAACGAGCTTAAGTCTTTTTTTTTACATTTAGTTTTCAATCGGTGAATATATTCGCAGGTTGAGATCGACACTGATCAACATAGTTTGGGTTATTTTCCTTTGCTCTATTCCAATTACAATGTGCACTTAAAGAGATGTCGATAGAAGATAACAATGGATGGAAAAGGACTTATATGGCTTAGGTTATGAAAAACATTGGTGGAATCATTCATGGTGTGATGTTATGTGTTACTATCGTAAAACAAACCACTTATCTGGTTACATCATTTGAGGAAGCATACGCGCCCATTTAAATCAATTGGTTTCATTCCTTACCCCAAACCAAAGGAACGTAAAGGAAATAATATAAAGTATGTTTATCGTCCAAGTCATTTCCATCAGATTTAACGATTATTGCAGCAAGGGTTCAGGCTAGTAGTTAACGTACCTCTTTTAACAAAAACGCTCGTAGTGCTTTTGAACAAGCTCCTAATTGCTCTAAAAAACAAGAGTCATAATTACCTTCACACAGTCGATATCTAAAAAGACAATACTACGTAAATTACGCTCTAAACATTACACTCCGAAAATTGTGTGTATGTATGTGGGTTAGGATGACTAGGTGGGTGGGTTTTAATTATGTATTTAGTAATTATGCTGAGTTGTTTTCGCTTCTTATTCTTGTTTCCTTCAAGGGATTATTCTACTTTTAAAGCCCTCAATGATTGCAAATACTTCTTTTCTCTTGCCGTATATTTTGCGCTTTCCATGCATTCATTTTAGTCCTCTACAAGAGCTACAAATTTTAATAATTACACGAATTTGTCTTTTCGTTAACTTTGTTAGAATCAGGTATTGTTTGTTTCACTTTCTGCAGCTCTCTGACTCGGAATCAAATTACAACCTTACCAGCAGATATCTTTAGCGAATTCCAGATCAATCATTTCTTGTAAGGAAGTTACAACTTTTTTGTATGTAAGATCGTGTAGTTAATCAATAATATTTCCGCAATAAAAGAAAACAAAATAAAATACTTTGGAACTGAACATTTTAGAAGTTTCTATTTTAAATAATCAATATTGAAATAACTAATTTATATAGATGAGTATCGTTTAGGATGAAGAATAGCTGGTTGCCTTAATCAATTAACGATAAAATATTCTCCCATTATAAGATACTGGTAGTAACATCAGTGTTGTGGTGAAATAGTATGTACGTTCTTTAGAGGTTAACAGGAAAACATAACCGAGCTTAGTTAGAAAATGTTACACATGTGTTATACTAATGTTACACACGTGTTACACAATGTTTACAATTGTTAAACGGTTCACAAATGCTTATAAATTGTTCAATATATATATCGTGACAAAGCTACATAAGAACAGAATAAATCAAATTCATCGCTTTGATCTTATTTATTTTGATACTTTATCAGAGACTTATCAAATAACCAGATAACTGAGATTCCAGACGGGCTTTGGAAAACAACTGGAAAGGACCATAACATACAGTTTCTGCTTCTTCAGAGAAATAACCTCACGCAACTTACGAACACCACCTTTGAAGGTTTGAAGAACCTGCAGCAAATGTAAGCAAAATTTTAAGAAGCACTTCAACTACAATTCATTTGTGGACTTAACACTGTAATACAGAAATTGTGTACAGTGTTGTTACTTTGGGTGCGTTTAAGTAGCATTGAAGCAATATAAGTAAACAAGAAATGTTCTAACCATGACATATTAGTAAAGTCTTCGGTAATTATTATTATGATTTTTTAATTCCGCAGTTTAGAAGATATTACAACAATTATCCGTCTATGAAGTGCATGTTTGATATATATATATATATATATATATATATATATGACAATGCGGTAATGAATATTACATAATTACGTAGACAGTTTAATTAAAGTAAAAATACAGTAATTTTATTTAATAATTAGTTTAATTTTCTTATTTCTTCTTTCCTTTGTTGTTAAGCTTCCTAAACAACAACTTTATTCGGATTATTAAAGGAAACACGTTCAATAACACAGGTGCTCAGTTTATGTAAGTACACTAATAATAATTTATTTATTTTCAGGATACATTCTGTTTTTCTGATTTATAGCCTTTACGAGGACATGATATTGTATAAAAAAAATAACTTATGACTTGAAACTGCCATAGTGAGAGCCGAAATAACTTTCAAATGTTACACCTTTATATTACATTTTATAAATTTTATATTTTTTTTAAGCTGTCTACTTAATAACCATACTAAAATACTGTTATGTAAGTATCGAATTAATGCAGCAACTTAATCAACATTATTCCGTTTATTAACTGCATTTGAATAACAATTGTTTTTTTTTATTTTCCATCATTTAATATGCCAATAACAATCGATGTGGATATTTATTTTCCATCATTCAATTGCCAATAACAACCGACGATCGTTTTCCCTCCAACGTCAGATATCTATTTGAAAACAGATTAACGAAACTGGTAAATGACTCTTTTGGAGGAGGGACTGTTAAGTCCATGTACGTAAACCATAATACAATCAATAATATTTTAATGCATTCCTGACAAATTTCTTAAATATTGTTTTATGTCGACGATAAAGATTCCAGTACTTCACATTCTAACATTGCCGACTGTTAAGTAAATATGTATCTGGTTCATGGTCAGGTGAAGTAGGTTCGTTACATTAAAAACATGTCAAGAATGGTTAATGTAAGTTGTACATATATTTATACTACATGCAGATGAAACAATTTGAAGTATCCATAGATAACTTTAATCTGTTAAAAATATTAACTTAAGTTAAATTAATATCGTGTGCTCTGAAATACAAATTTAAAAAAGTCATACGTGCAGATGTAAGTTACCTCTGATATTGGAATATGATTCCAAATCTGTTATCTATTGATAAACCATAATACAAATATTGTTTCCATTTTAATAAAGATATATGATATCAACTGGTATGAATATGCTATATTAATCAACCAGTTCAGGAAATGCATAATATGTTCGTTTTCCATGACTTAACATCTCTTGCAATAAAACATTGTGATCTAGTCATTTATACTCGTTCCGCACTTCCTTATTAAGATTTCTAGTACCTTATATTTCTTGGTACATGGTCTTGTTTTTTAAAATTATTCTGTCCTGTTATAACATTGTTATATCTCAGTCACCTGTACAAAAACTACATAGAAGAGATCACAGGGCCAGCTCTTCGTGGTATTGGCAATGCAACGATGTAAGTATCATTAAAAAATGAAAAACAAATTAAACAACAAGAGAATTGTATTAGTCTGTATATGATTGAAGCAAGAGATCGTCAGACAAATGCCTACTAACTTTCGATATATATATTTTAGTTGAATATCATATTTACTAGATTTTTCGAACAAAAATGTTATTAGATCGTCTTTATACAGATATTAATAGGCAGCAATCGATAAAGGAATCTATGTTTCATGTTTGCTAACATCATTACCTGTTGCACCAGGACTTTGCGTCATATTGAAATTAAACTCAACTAGGTTTACACAAGGACGGAACGTAATTTGGAGACGATAGTTTTCTTGTTAAAGAGTGTTCCGTTGTGTCAGTTAATTTCCGTCAAACTTAAACATCTTGCTCATATCTCGCAATGTCATTTGAAAGCAGTGTAGTTTACGATAGTAATATACAAATTAAACTATCTTGATAAACTCGTACAGCTGTATTTGTTGACGTTCTTAAAAACAAGGATAGATGAATATTGTTATCATTTGATTTTCTGGAACAGGTTTTTGACTTGTGCGCATTTAGAACATCTACCATGGTATAGGACAAATGTATCAGGGTAAGTGGTTAATGAAATGTCGAAAATACCCAAATCTTTTATCTGCGATATTGTAGGTCAATGGTAACATCAAATATTATTCTATGTTTTATCGATATATGGAGAACACCAGTACAGTATTACATATACTTCCGAATCATATTAAATGCCATCATTTTTGTTCACTTTGTAGAGTCTGTGTTCATAACGAGTTTGTACCAAAGATGACATTTAAAGGAAATACGGCTATCCTGGCTACATTTTTCAAAAAGCTAGGGTTTCTTTGTGAGAAAAAGTCAAAAAATGTCACATGTAGTCCTTGCAAGCCAGGTCGATATGGAAATGGTTTCGGGGAATGCATGACCTGTCCAAGGGGTGAGTAGATTTTGACAGCAGCCTCGAATGAGGATTGATATTGATGGAGATGATCATGAAAATGACGGAGATGGTAATATGGTGATGATTACATCGATTGAATTCAAGATCATTATTGAAGTAAATATCAAAGTGACTGTAAACTGTGTCTACACCTATATGAAACAAGTCGTATTTAATCTCTCAAACAGGTGGCTTTTATCAGGACGAGATTGGAAGCGAGACGTGTAAAATTTGTAGTAGCGGTAATTATGTCATACAGGGGAATGGTTCCTCTGCATTGGATTGTAAAACCTGTCCAGAAGGAACAGATCATAATAGGCATGCTGGTTTCAGAGCTTGTTTCTGTAAAAGGAATTATACCCGCATCGATCGATTTGGATTATGTAAGTTGTGCTTACAGACAGGCTTGAACTGTACTAATGACTTTAAAAGTCTGTTACCCGGTTACTATTGGAATTGGTCTTTTACTGGTATGAACTTATCACTCTACTCTAGCCTCGTCCAAAATCTTCTCACAATGAATGATAGTTATGATCTATCGACGACTAAGTACATCCACAAAATGCCGAGAGCCTTCAGGTGTCCGAGACCCGAAAGCTGCGAAAACAACTACAGTTATACACCGACTAGAATCAATGGTAATTGCCGAAAAGGTTACAGAGGATGGCTTTGCAGTAAATGTCAAAATACATATTACTCTGTTTTGCAATATTGCTTTCCCTGCCAATCAAAATGGTTGGTTATTCTTGAGATGATAATAACCATCTCGCTGTGCCTCTTGATTATCATCTTAGTCATCTGGCAAAATACGAAAGAGAGAGAAACAGACGACAGATTGTTCGTAGACAAACTTTCTTCACGTATGAAAATTTTCCTTGGTTTTTATCAGGTGGTTGGCGAACTTTACGAGAGCATCCACATTGTTAGTTGGGGTGGACCACTACGCTACATAGGTGAATCCATTTCTTTTATAACCCTCAGTGTATTGAAATTTACTGTCCGACCTCAGTGCCTCAGTAGCCGGTTGTTATTTGATCCAATCATTCGATTCAAAATTGCCCTGCTTCTTCCAATAGCAATTATTGTAGTGTCCACTGTGATATATCAAGTTTGCAAAATATACTTTAAGTTTTTCAGTAAAGATGAAAGTGCAGAAATTATGACGAAACTGAAGAAGATCAAATCCAAGTTACATACGTACGTACTTCTTGTCCTCTTTGTAACATATCAACCAACCTGTGATGCTATTTTTGAGATCTATCCCGGCTCGTGCGACATCTATCGTGTAGACCAAGAAGGTAACATTACGATTTCACTACTTAGAGCTGACTATGATATTAATTGTGGAAGCATTGCTCAATACCAAGCCGAAGCCTATATTGCCACTGCTCTGTATGTAATAGCCTTCCCTTTCTTGCTGTTGATCCTCCTCCGAAAATTTTGTCGAAAGCCATCCACGGAAAAGGCTAATATCCGATTTAATAACAGCTCAAATTTGAATGAAGAAACCCCCCTTATTAATACCAGTCAAAAGCATCGTCAGAACATTCCCTCCTGCCTGAATTTTCTTTGTGAAAATTACAAGGATAAATTTTGGTTCTGGGAGATTCTGGAGCTTGCTAGGAAGGTTGGACAGACGATGTTAATTACACTTCTTGGTTGGGGAGACGCTTTGACGAAACTATTCACCATCGGTACATCGGTTCTTTTCTTGGCTCTTCATGTGAAGTTCTCTCCTATGAAAAGTCGATTTGAACAACATCTTCAGGTAAAATTGCATATACATTATATATCAAAATTATGATTTTTATTCTAGCTCATTTTAAAACATATCATACCAAAACATAATTATTGTTAATCGCTGCTTTGTTAGTTGCTATGAAGAAGCATTCTAATCGTAAAGTTATTCTGGAAATAGTCGTTGAGCGCAGACAATAAATACAGGCTATTTCTAATATTTAAATAATTGTCAAATATGATAATATTCCCAAGTATTGTTAACGAGTAGTTACTTAATATTTTAGCGAAGACGAGTATGAATATTTAATAAAATGTTTGTCCTTCACAGCTGTTTTCGCTCACTGCGATATTCCTCAATATTTTGGTAGCAGCAGTTCATCTGCCCGTTCAATATCAAGCAACCCTATCCACGTTACTTATATTACTCGATATTGGAATCGTCCTTGCTGTAGCAGGTATGTGTGAATATTTACTTATAGCTTGTTCCAAATGGCCTGTACAAGGTGTATCTGTGTGTGTGGTGGAGGAGGATCATGAATTTTCCACGACAGATTTAGGGAAGCAAGGACCTTACAAGGAAGGGTGGAACTGTGGTGTAAAAAAAAAACTCTCATGTAAAGGATGTGGCGCCACCGCCCCCGCCCCAGGAACAAAAACAAGGTTTCACGTCAAATGGTGTATTGTTGGGAGAATTGAAGGTTATAACTTAAATCATTCTTTAATTACCTCTTGACGAATAGTTGTGCTGATAAATACTATTGATTTAATTGTGAGGTTGAAGGGTCCGGGTGGTTTTGCAACCCGTGGGAGTGTCTTGATTCTTCCACAGCTGAATGGAGACACCCCCCTACCTCCTCCACCCCTTACGTCTCTGGAACATTCGCCCAACTGCCGATGCAAGGTGAGGATCATTTTGGAAAAAAAATATTCGAAAGTTAACCTCTCGTTCAAAGTGCTGCATGTTTTTGTAAACCACATATAGACAGCTTCCCGTATTTCTTTCCAGGTGAGGTTGTCTTGGTCCTGGTTCGCTTCATTCGAAGGAAACTTTGGCCTGGAAATTAATCTGATATGGCTTTTTTTCTTCCATCAGTAAGTCTCACAAGGCAAATAGCTAACCTGTAACGATACTTGGATACGCTCAATCATGACAAATTTAAACATGATTGTATAAACACTTTATATAAATTTTGCGTTTCCAGTCTATAAATTTCTATTTGTTTTCCTTCCATAGTGTAAATTGTAAATGGTAACTTAACGATAAATATGCAAACCACGTTTGCCTGCAGACGTTTACGTCCCTTACTAGGCAGCAATTACTTAATATGTAAAAATAGCGTAGTATTTTGAATTGAACTGAAATTATATTGTTCAGATAACTATTATTGAAATTAGCATAGATAGCCTTATGACCAAAATACTTGTAATTACTAATTCTTAAGTAAATACTCTGATGTTATCATTTGACAGAATTGACAAGAGTTAAATATTGAACTAAATAATGTTCCGTATGATGTTTTAATTTGTTGAACAACCAGTGTTTATAATTTGCATTAATTATTATACTTATGATATAAGTCTCTGTTTTTGTTAATAAAATGTTAAAGTTGGTAACATGACTGTGTACCTTGTTATAATATGTTTGAATCTAAATCGCGGGATGTAATGTTTTTCGAAGAAATATACTAGACCTATTTTGTAATTAAATAAATGAAAGAAGTTCATGTTTCATATATTTTGGAGGAGTGGTAGAGATTTTCAGGGTTATTTTCCTTAAGCAGAAAGATCACCCTACTTGCCAATGTAATCAATTTTATCAACCTTTCTCAATAATGTTTTGCAAATTATTTTACACTTCGTGTAAAAATCAAAGCAACTCAGATGGGATTAAAACTACATAAATTCTCTCATTTAGTATATGATTAAACGTTGCACCTCTACTCCATAACAGACAACTTGATATGTACATAGTTTAACTTTAACTTTATTATGTCATTGTGCCTTTCTTGTTAACCTCTCTAGTTGAGAGCAATAAACATTCAAATAACACTAGTCTAATGCACGATTTCTCATTTCTCATTTAAATATTTGAGCTTTTGAATTATACAAAGCTGTTAGCGAGAGCATCACATATTTACACATTGTAAAATATGCATATCCAGAAGGAAATTGAATTAATCAGTCGAATTATACAGCAGTCTCGTGTTTCTTAAATAAAAAAAAAACAAGGTCATGTTGGTGTTATTATTTATGAACCCTTATATAATTGTGTTTAAGTAACAATATTGTTTATTCCGTTATCAGTTTCAATCATCTCTTATGTTATTGTCTCAGACAACACATAAAGATACCCCTCAATAAATATGGTTATCACACGTCCATATATCCCAGGACATGCCCTCTTAATACTGGCTTTACGTTGGTGTTTAAACAGATTTATATTACTGCCTACAGTATCCGGATTTTAAATATATTTACGTCTGCCAAATGTGACCAATTTTGCCTTTCAGTATAGCATAAATTGGGTAATGTAATCCATTCCTCTTTTAAATGACTTTTAGGTGCGTTCTATAATTTCAGAAAAAAATTAGTAGTCCATAGTTAAATCGTTATATACAACATCAGAGAAGTTGGGACGTCTCGTACCCGGACCTTACCACTACCGCCATTAAATAAACGAACTGGGTCAAATAACTCTTTTAAAATTAACTAAACCTAGCCTGATTACAGAATGCCATTTAACATCCAACTGACGACATTTGTATGGTATCTACTTATAAACAAATCTAAACGATATAAATATACATTACAACTATTTCTTCGGTTACGGTTATGTTCATTAAATATAGTATTCACCGGTTACATTCGTATTTCCGCTACAAAACATAAGAGGTTGTTCGAATTAATAAGAAATCCAGAAAAAAATTAAGAGGTAGCATGCGACTACACTGCAACACTATTCTCTGATGGCTGCTGCATTGTGCCGCTCTTGAGACCAACCAGCGTGTCAGTGAGGAAATGACTGCAAACAGGAAGCCACATTTGCTAAGTTTTCTGGCTAATATTTTCTTTTGAGAGGAGCTCAATGTCGCGAATGAAAATAAATTTATATTAATAGCTAAGTAATAGATTCATTTGTCCGGTTAAGTATTCTACAATTCGTTTTTACGATAATATTTCCGTTTATACATTGCTCTAAATATTAAAGTGACTTCTAATTTATAGTTTTCTTCGTTAGAATTGTTCAATAAGAGTCTTATACAATTTACAATTCCTTAATGTTATAAATCATCGCAAATATCTTGTCTGCGATAGCTAGCACGAAATTCATGCTGTTTTACTATTGATAATTGCAACCCAAATAATACTGACAAATACCGCGAAATATATATAAATTAAAAGCTTGCTATTTCAAATGAATATCATATCGTTGTATACATAACATACACGCTGCGAAACCATTGGAAAATTCATGTGAATGTTATTGCTAGCAGGAGTAAAGTAACTCTGCGTATTTAGCTCAAATTATTTAAATCTTTAAAAAATTGTCTTGGAATTTCTCATAGCATGAATTGTAACAATTTAAAATTATTAGATTCGATCTATGCGAAATCTTATATAGGCGCGTATCCAGGGGGGCGTTGGGGGCGCGCCAAGCGGGTAAGACAAAAAGGAGAGTAAAAAAAGAGAAGAAAAAAGGGGGAAAAGAGGGGGGAAGAGGAGGAAGGAGAGGAAGGAAGGGAAGAGAAAAATAAGAAAGAGAGAAAAAAAAAGAAAAGGAAAGAGTAGAAGAAAAACGCCAATACACCGGGAAGAGAAAGAGGAACAGTGACATAATTACAGCGCTGGACCCTATTGTATACACAGGGTAGTCAGTGACGGATCGAGGATTTCGGAGGGGCGTTCGCCTTACCCTACCCTTTACACCGACAACTCCAATTTTGACGTTTCTATTTTTCATATCTCACTTATGAATATATGTATATATTATATATGGTCTATAATAACGCGCGTGTGTGTGTATGGACGCCTTAAACAATTGTAATATTGTGATATGAAAACAAATGTGGCTGGTCTCGAACTCGACCGAGTCGTCGGGGAACATGACGTATTTCGAAATTCGACCAGGATCTATATGCGAACTGCTCTAGACATATGTCATTCGATGCAACACTGCCATCCAGAGATAAAATGCGATACACTCCGACCTGAATGCTAATTGTTACCCCAAACCTAGTTTCATGACTGATACAATGAATCTAAACATACATTCCGCATGCGATTGGAGAATTGAGCACATCTCATGTGAATATCATGGAGTGTATCCAAGGACGTGTCATGGGCGGGGGGGGGGATGCACCCATCACTTCTTGAGATTGTTCCCATCTGCATGAAATCGCGCGCCCAACAACCCTACGCCCCACCCCTCTAATCGCTTCCCGATGAGTTACGAAACTTAATTAATGACCTTCGCCCGTAGTACCAAGACCTTGACAATATCCGGCAACACACCACTTCATAAGTGATCGGGTTGTATATAAGTGACGTCTAGAGGTCGTACACTGACCTACATGGAGTGTGAACACTCACGATTTTGCAAATTACCAAAGCCAGGCCCCGAAAAATCCCACGAAATCCCAGGGACACTGTACTGTATGGATATCTAGTAATATCGATAGCGATAACTACTAGCGTAAATTCCCAAGATCTCTCCTAACCTGAAGGCAGATAGAGAATCGAAGCCTTCAGTGTGTAATGAACTTGAAACTGTGCGTCTTTTGAAATGAAAGTGTGGCATTGTTCAATAAACAGATAGAAGTTATTTATTTCAGTCTCGTTTCAATTATTCGAATTTGTAAAGCAAACAACAGATATCACATCATATCAGTGAGCATGAATTTTGCGTTCCAGCATGAACAGCCTCCAAACTGTATTTGTGTGTAGTGTTCGGTTTCGGAAATATTAGGTATTGTTTTCATGTCCTCCAACGAAGTTTTGTAGTAGCTGTTATAAGAGGTTTTAATATTTGTACACCAATAAATTAACTGTGTCTGAATTTTCGAAAATTCCCTGACCAACATTCCTCATCACACTTCCCTCTACTCGTGCAATTTTGACCGGTCTGTTAAGGGTTGAAGTAGGTTTTTCTATAATGGTTGTCTGTAGATGAAATTCTGGTGAATTTATTCACAAGAAATGTGAAGTTTCAAGTTCTGAACAAATAATGGGTTAAAAACCTTGAAAAGTGGGGCTGACGGGTATTGTGGGCCGCAACGTAGAATCACCTACAAAAACAATGATCCACAGGAGATTCGTTGCCATGGGGTCGAGCATGATGTGTGACTGGTGACAATCTTTAACAAGGTTATGGATGGGGAAAAAACTATTGGGAAATACTTGGTTCTCAAGAAAAAATGTAGATCTTGTTGGTCATTTTCAAGCCCGAGAAGTGCCATTTCCGGTGATCTGTGGGGGTATCAAAACAAGAAATTTTCTTATACGCTGCGCGCCAACTGACGGTGGCGCTCCGCTTAGATAGTAATTCCCACCCCCCCCCCGGGGTTAAAAATTCTTGACACGCCCCTGTTATATATTATTATGGCTGGGATTATCTGTTTAGCATATAGCTTCAACGCTGATGCATAGGAATATAAAATTAATTTTCTATTCACAGCGTCAACAAAGTTAGAATCAGCAGATTGAAAATACATGGTGAGACATGTTAATACGATGTCCGAATTGTTCTTTAAGATATCAAGGGCGTAATGTTATTCATTTGTCTGAATTTCGATCTTAAAATGAAATTATAGAATGCAATAAACCATTCTAAAACAGTCATTTAACAAACATATAATAGTCCTATATGTTTTTAGTTTTTTTCTTGGTTCCTTTTCTACAGAGAAAATGGTAAATGAAATCTTCCAAAATGTGTAAAATAAATAATAGTAATCATAAATTACATTTATATAACGCTTAATACAGCGTTTTAAAGCGCTTTACAAAGTAGGAAAGAGACAAAGAAAACCAAGTACAAAAATAGAAGCTAGGAATCAAACATAATGCTTTGTCTCTTAAACATTACAGAGGGAGGGAGAGTCACGAACGTGAAATGGGAGTTCGTTCCAAAGAGAAGGTAAAACGACAGAAAATGAACGATCTCCATAACGAGTGAGTGCGGGTACGTAGACCAGGATTTAATTGCAAATGCGCATGATAGGAAGAGCAAAGCGTAACTGTAGTTGACCGACGCAAAGGGGTAAGAAGGTCAGTGATATATTGAGTGGCAAGCCCGTTGATCGCTTTGTAGGTGAGAAGTTAGATCTTAAACTGGGTGTGCTGAGAGATGGGAAGCAAATGCAATGAACGGAGTACAGGAGTGATGTGATCAACTTTTTAGTGAGTGAGACTAGGGGCGCAGCAGCGTTCTGAATTCACTGAAGGGGAGCTATATGAAAAAAAACTGGCAAATTTACAACAACTGTTGCAGTAATCCAGAAAGGAGGAAACAAAAGCGTGGACCAGTCGTTCAGTTTAGCATTCATCTAGATACCTCCTGAATTTACCAATTTTGTATATACCACACGCAGCTAAACGACAAGTGTTCTGAATATGTTTTTGCATATCGAGTTTATCGTCAAGCAATACACCAAGATCACGTGCATTTTCGGAAGGAGTTATGATATTTGTGCCAACAGTGAGGTCAGAAAGGTTCCTCGAATTTCTAAACTGGAAAGGGAGGGACCTTGGTTGACTTTGGTCTTTGAATCGTTAATGAGTAAACTGTTGTAAGTAGACCATTGCTTGATGTCAGCGATACAATTGTAGATACTGGTTAGACATGTATATTGACCATTTTGTTTTATGATAATGTTAAGTTGCGTATCGTCAGCATACATAACGTGTTGAACACCCTTTATGTAAATCGATAAGATTACTTAAAGGACTAGTATACAAATAAATCCAATTGGTCCAAGGACAGACCCTTGTGGAACCCCCAAGGTATTTAGGTAAGCAGACGAAAGAGAATCATTTACAAAAATAGTTTGCTTTCGGTCTTTAATATAGGACTCAAGCAAATTTATAGCAGTTCCAGTAATACCGTAGCTACGCTGCAATATTTAATGACGATTTGATTGTTCATCGTGTCGAAAACCGACGAGAAGTAAAGCAAGACGACGACAGCCTCAAGACCTTTATCAATAGCAATGAGCATAACGTTGTAGATTTTGATGGGAGCAGTCTCAGTAGAGGGGAAACTACGATATGCGGATTGCATCATAGAGAATAGCCCACAGTCGTGTAAATAAATTTGCAACTGCGCAGTAGCAATTTTCTCTTAAACCTTCCAGGGAAACATTAGATTGGCAATGGGTCTGTAACTATGTGAGTCATTATGATTGAAAGTCAATTTCTCCAACAGTGTTACAACATGGGCTATTTTGAATGATTCTGGAAATGAAACTGAAGAGAGAGGGAAATATTTATAATGTGATTACTATTAACGATTATTTTTAGTTTCTTTTTTAATGGGAGCAACTCCATTGTACCTTAAATAACCGATTGATAATGGTTTGAATGTCGTCCATAGTTTTGCACAAGCACTGTGAAACAATTTACGAAATGCACATTGAGACAGAGGAGATG
>KN884787.1:37554-51901 GCA_000934455.1 Apostichopus parvimensis
TCCTTAATTGACGGGAATTCTCAAATGAATACCAACCAATTACACCTAATGTTAAATATCACCCTATCATTGTTCTGTCTAGTATCGCTCAAGGCCTCCATCCCTCTCACACACACGCTAGTCAACGAGATAACCTGCTACCATATTGTTACATTATGTGCATGTTTATAATTGCATACCATCGTTATAATTATATCATTACAAAGACATTGCCCTTGATAAGCTATCAAGTCCAATGTTCCTTTAATAATCAATTCGTTGTGTGTTTGTTGGAATACATCCGTTGATTTATTTAATGTAGAATTAAAAGTACACACACAACCGTTCCACTCTGCTTTAAAAACATTCTTGAAGAATGAAAATAGCTCAAATTGGCCGCTACGGACGGCGTCTTGGGTTCATTAAGTCGTTACTTATACCCAATTATTGGGAATTTAGGATCTCCATCTTTTTAACAGTTCCCATTGTCAAGACGAAAGACAAGAGAATTTCCGCTACCAATGGGCTGATCTGAAACGTTATGATATTATGAAATATGAAATAAACTGGTAGATAACTAAAATATTTCGCTTTTATTGCCTGATCTAACTTTCACGTCGAATGATTAACTTATTGAATGATTAACTTTATCTTTAACATGAGTATTCTGAAGATTTGACAGACAAGTTATGCATTCAATCTCGCCGGTCTAACTTCATCTTGTTTGGTTACCACTGATATCAGCAATTAATTGGTGATAACATATGGCTATCAATTAATTGCTGATATCAATAAATATTTGCTGATATCACCAATTATTTGGGGATGTCAGCAAATATTTGCTGATATCAGCAAATGAATTGGTGATATCAGCAAATCATGTAATGATATCACCAATTATTTGCCGATATCAGCAATTAATTGTTAACATCAGCAATTATTTGCTGATATCAACAATGCCAACATATCATTTTTTGGTTGATATCAACAAATCAATTGATGATATTAGTAATTGATTTAATGATATCAGCAAATGATATCACTAATGCATGCTTTTGCTGGTTAATCGATTGTGGATGAAATTTTAAAAATTTTCAAAAAATTCTGGCAACATATTACCGTGATAACATCGTGTCAATGATTACGTTTTGAAACACTACAGGCTAGATTTTAATGGTAATTCATATTTGGGCAACAAATACAACATTGAAACAAACGACAAACTGACAAAAAAGAAAGATGAAACGGAACAATCATAAGAATGCAGTGCATTACAGATAGACTGAAAGGATATAGAGATGAAACATTCTAAACAAGAAAAGAACAAATAAACAGACCAAAATGAAAAAACATTAACATGATCATACAGCAAGACTGAATCTTGTTGTATTTAAACAAGACTAAAAGAGAAGAAGAAATTTAAAGTTGGAAAAACAAATAGATAAGAATCTAAAAATAACATCAATCTCCACACAGTGACAGACCGAATATAGAGCTATATTCCCATAATTAGAAAAAGATGCACCAAGATATACTATACTGTACTGTACTGTACTATACTGTACTGTACTGTACTGAACTGTACTATACTATACTGCACTGCACTGCACTGCACTGCACTGCACTGCACTGCACTGAACTGCACTGCACTGCACGGTACTGCACTGTACTGTACTATAATATAATATTACTTGTAACGTGAGGCCTTCATAGAGTACCACCCTCAACTTAATGCATTACTGAATAAAAATGATGCCTAGCGCAGATGTTCAATGGCAGCGGTTAGATCGTGATTTTCCATACTGCTTTGAAGACAATATTAATGTGACACTCGTCTGTCACTGGCCCGGTTAAAACTCCTCTGTGGGCACAATGACAACACGCCGATTAGCCCACACAGTTCACTGACTTTGTGAAGCACTGTGCAGCGCGGTTGGACAGAAGTGTCGTGCATACAAGATGTCGTAACTACATTTCTTAATATAAAACACGGTCAAGGAAAACCAAAACAGTGGTATATGTTCTTTTAGTTCATAGGCGTTCTTTCGTTTCGCTTGAAGCTTCGTTTCGATTTCGTGCGAATGTCCTTTTGCTAACGTTACATCTTCGTTTTTATGGTGGCGCTTGTTCTTTCTGTTCTGAGCACTCGTTCGTTTCGCGTGAGCGATTGTTTCGATTTCGTGCGAATGTTCTTTTGCTTACGATACATATGGTGGCGCTTGATCTTTTTGTTCTGACAAGTGGATCAAGTTTGACTTCTTGGTGCTCCTTGTTTATCCTTAGGGTGTATGTGTTTGATATGTTTCGCTACACGATTGTCTTTTTAATCAGTTCCATATGTTACCAATGTTTTGCGTTTGACCGAAACGTAGCATATGCCTATGACTGTTTTCCTTGTGATTCCTTTGTGTACGTTCACTTTTAAGTTTTCAGATTCCTTCTATTCAATTTTGTTGTAAATTGATTTCCTTCATTATTTGTATTTCTCTTTTAAGTGTGATTGAGTGAAAGAATTGGGACTGTGTGCGGATACAAGTAGTGATAGAAAAAAGTTACTGGACATTATAAATATTCTCTCATCTTATATTTGGATTTATAAAATGAGTTCCACGCTTCCGCAAGAAACTTTTCAGCTTTGTCGGGACTAAACTAATACATCGATCCTCTCCTCGACAGAATTATTTTATCCGGTATGATGTTTTAAATTAAACTATAGTATCCCCGGATAAAATAGTCAAAGGGAGTTTATGCAAAGTCACACCTGTATTTTACTGAAAGTACGACATATTTAACAGTGTTGAATTCCTAATCAAGCTTGTATTAATTAATAATTTACATTTATTTATCTTATATTTGATACCCCCGCCAAAAAATAAAACAAAATAAAAACAAAGCTATTGATTTGATGGTGATTGGGTCATAGAGTCGCTAGCGAGCAACTTTCCTTCCAATTGAATATTTCTTCTGACATTACATGAGTATACAGAGCAATGAACTGTCAATAAAATACAAAGAAAGTACGAACGTTAATTAAATTAATTTAATATGTTTTTTCTCCTTTTAATTTGTCTCTATAACGGATAATCAAAAAAGTCTAACATTTGTCAATCCTACCAGTGATAAGTTCTGTTACTTACTAGTTTTTTGTTCTTTTGTTTTCTTCCCCTTTTTGTTAAAGGATGCATTTGGATAGGTAGTGTTGTGTTTATGATTTTTAATTCTAATTATATTACTTTTTAGGATAGCGCCACCATTTTCTTTGCGACTTCTCAGATATGTTAGATCGTTTTAGTTACAATTTTTCACGTTTTCCAACTCAGCAGCATCGCTTGGGTTAGATGCGAACATTAAGCCTTAATCTTGCCCATTATCGCTTCTCGGACTTTGGCTAAGATCATGTGTAGTATCTGTTCCATTTCGAGGGAAATGATGATACATACCCGACGATGATCACACAGTCCCAATACAAGGGGACTGGGGTTGAGAGCGGATCAGTCGTTCGGTGGTTTGGTTTTCGTGGCCAGGTATTTTCCTGGGTGACTTTTCTTAAAAAGTATCTTGCGCATTTTCTAACCTTTGAACGTGATGTCTGTGAGTACTTGTTGTATTTTTCCACTGCTTATTTAGGATTACAAAATTGTCAATCACAGTTATTAATGGCCAGTTTTTGCTGTGATTTTGATCCTCCATTTATGTAAGACCGCATACCAATTCCGCTACGTTCCAGTACTACATTGTTGCTTACGGTTTGTGGTATTTATGCATACTTGGGCTTACACGTTACCTGGGTGTTAGGGTTTTGCTTTAATCATACAATGTTGTTTATTGTTGTATTATTGGTATCTTTATTATTGCAAGTACTTCACATCTATGCTTGGGAATTCTATTTACCATCACAACTCATTCAGTATGTTTCTTTACCTTTGGGCTTCCAATTGCGTGATAGGATATGTCAAAATTGTTAAATGTGCGTGATGCACGTACAGGGTACGTGTAGGTCAGGTTTTGGTTGAATGGAGTCTAGGTTGGAACTTTTGATCACTCAATTTTATACAGCTTCATATCATGTGTTCCCTACGTTGACATTGAAGTGAACGGTTTCGGATAACCACAAGAATGTCAGTCAGTACTTATTTACCTTGTCTATGTTATTTCCACAGCATTTTGCGTCTTGACCAGCACATTTAATCTGTCGCCAGAAATGTCACCTTCTTGTGGAATATTTTACCTTTTGCTTGTTTTCATAACATGTATATTATCTCACTCTGTTATTTAGACATAGTTTTACCTTTGTTTCTCTCAGTTTTACCGTCAACTCACTCATTCACACGCATGCGCTTGTGTATTTACTTTCTTCAGCACGAACACTTGTATTAAACAGGCTGGCAAACGTTCAGAATCTTGTCACGGTTTATTATTGTAGTGCGCATGCGCGCTAAAATATTGGGATTACTAGCCCGCTCCATAATCATGCATGGCTGGCTGGTGAATACCAGCTGAACATACACTTTTCATAGCAATCTCAAAATCAAAGGTTGGCTATGCAGGAAAATATCCAGACTCAGATATGCAAAGAATTGTGGCGGCGAACAGTTAATTATGCACACGTAAGTACAATAAACCTTCTTGAGTAGCATTCTTCTTCAAAACAGTACGTACAATTCTCTACTTTGGTTCTTTATTCTCAAATTGAACAAGACAGGTAAAATTTGAACGCATTTGAGTTAACAACATCCTGCAAAAAAATTGCAAGCAAGAAATGTTAATCGTATTTATCCGCAACGACTCGGCGTTTTGTGTACTACTATAGCTCTCGCAACATAGGCACTTATAACGTAATTGTTGTGGCATGACATTAGTATATACTATTGCCGTGTATTATGTGTTTTGGATGATGATAAACCAGGGCCAGGAAATCGAATAAGCAATTTTTAATAAACCGGATGGAGTTACATTTTCTATGATAGACTATCGGCCTACATGTATTCGTTAGATTAATTGTCCATGAGGCCTTCGGTGCAAATCACATTATGTTTGTAAAATTTCGCTAACTAGGCGAGGATACTGTAACGTTAACATGTAGTTCAATTGATAAATCACTGTCCATGACTCTGTGAATTCTCTGTCACGTCCGAATCAGGCGTGACTCGTGATTGACAGCTTGGTTCTGATGGTCTTAGTCATCATTTAATATTTTATATTGCAGACACATGCGTGCTAGAGTTTGTTTTTATAAACAGTACACAATATAGCCTAGCTTTGGTCTACGTTAAGGGACCAAACGGCGAACTGGCTCTTCGTGACCGAAAACAACTTCAAAGGGGGTTCCAGCAAAAAAGACCCCTCCATTGAATTTGAACAACTAAATAATGTTGACCTTCACCACAAACTACAATGACATGGGTTTGTATACAAATACAGTTGTTCTATAGTCTTTGTTTTGGGGTTTAAGGGGAAAGCGGTTATATGGCTGTAAAGCGCCCTCAGTTTTAGCGTGAGGAGAGCACAGGTGGTGTTTACATAATTTCGTTATTGATCAGTAAGTGATACACATTATAATTATATTTTTTCGGAGCATTAGCTACTAAAAACATTGTTAGGCTATCCACTATACATTAGTTGATGAATAATCATGTAAATTATGGAATCGATCTGCTTTGGAATAATCATGTGAATTATGGAATCGACCAGCTTTGTAATTTAATTCTCACAATTATCAGATAAAAAGTGGTGCATGAAATAATATACTATTTGATGTCTCTAAGCTTTAACTCTCTGATTTAACTGGCGGTTGTCCCTCTTGTTTATCACTAACACTATTCAAGATAATGATGGACGAATCTTCACCTCATCGAATCTGAGATTATACCACATACTAGACTAGTCATAGCTGAAGATGCTCAGTCTAGAGGCTTCTCCATTGTAAGTTTCCATTTAGACTGTCAGTATTACATGAAGACTAACAGGTCCTGCTGTACTGGAACCGATTGTACTAGCTATCAGAATCACAATTACAACATAGTTCATTTGCCACCAGCCGATGCTCATAGCTAGTAAAGTAACTACTGTTGCCACCTGTAACACAAGTAACCGTGTTACGAACACAAAGCGGTATTTACTGATGCACGGTTGTGGGACAGGGACAGTAGTGACATGTGTTACAGGTGGCACCGGTAGTTAATGTATAACTATGTGTTTGAAGTAAAGGAGGTACGGTACTGCTTGTAGTTCACACTTCTCTTTAAATCACGCCAATTCTTCATGCCGAGAACGAAGAAAGGCCATGTTCGGGTTTATCCATAGGCCTACCTATAACATAAAACGACTAGATACGACTTCATATTAGAATCACGTATTAAAGAACTCGCACTCAATGAAAACGATATCTTGTTTGGAAAAAAGAATTGCTTACTTAAGAAACGCATATCGACACCAAGGATAAAATTTGCAGTAACGTAGCAGGCCCAAAAAGGTTTGACTCTTCGTCAAGTTTGCAAAAGGAACACAGTGGAGATTCTGACTTCCCCTTTGAAAGCAAGAGTCTATCGGTACCTAAAATCCTGTGCAGAAATCTGAACTGAAAAAATGGAAGCTTGGATTCAGAAAGGATGCTCCAAGGAATACTAAAAATGCGACGTCAGTCGTGCTTGGTAATGTCTAACAAAACTATGATGCCACTTGTGAATGGCGGTAGGCGGCTTAGAGTTTCTTTTAAGATAGAGTGGGTAGCAGAATTGAGAGGCTGAATAAGAACGAATACACCCTTTAAACAATTCAGAAGATGGATTTGAAAAGTTAACATTACTACAATCAGCCCTCCTCCATTCAATTGGAATGGCATTAATTAAACCCCAATAAGTTGTAAACGGGAAAGCACTCAGCTGGCATTTATTTTCAAAATCTTTACAAGACAGGGGAGCCCCGTTCTTGTCAAGAGATCGCCCACAAACAAAATCCCTTCTTTATACAAAATATTGTTAAAAACTACATTAACATTCATGCGTAAGTGAGAGTTATTCCACATATATTCATCTCCCAAAGAGTCCGTGGGTTGCATATAAGTGATGTCACACCAAGCCTCACATATTTGTTTATAAAACCTTTCGAATGGTTCTTGACATCAGATTTCTTACAATTGCACTTAAAAAAAAGTGTTTTTACTAAAAGATAGTTAGTAGAGATCGAAGAAAACTTTCCACGGTCTATCCATAGTAAAGACAATGCCTAAGAAATTTACTGGACCTTGAGTAAGTTTAATACCGAAATCATTAATGAACATTGGACTACGGTGAATAAGAGGACCCAACGGAAACAGATAAGACTTGCTCAAATTGACGGCACGATCAGACGTACGAGAGCTTGAAGTTATTAAGAACACGAAGAATTTCCTTAAGAGAATGTCTGTTATGATCAATGTAAAAGACAGTGTAATCCGCGTATTGAAGCAATCCTGTTTCACTTCCAGCAATATTAATTCCCCTTAGAATGTTATTACAATTAATTTTTAAAGCTAGAATTTCTGCACACAGAACAAAAATGCAAGGGCATAAGGAGCAGCCTTGCCTATCACCTCTGTTAATTGAAAAGAAGCCTGTAGTATAACAATTGTTACATATACAAACATTACTGTTGTTATAGAAAACATGTAACCACTTTTTAACGCTATTGCCGAAATTAAAAAAAGTGAGAGTAAGTGAATAAAGTTCTACTCCACTCTGTCAGAGGCTTTCTCAAAGTCAACCATAAAAAGAAAACCTGGAACATTTTTCTTAGAAGTATAATTTTCAGATCTAAAACAAATATAACAATTTCGCCAAAGGATTTTCCTTCATGAGACCGCTTTGCCCAAACCCGATTACTTTAGGAATAACGAGGTTTAATCGTGACGCAAGTGTCTAAGCAACACTTTTGTAATCGGTATTCAGTAATGTGATAGGACTGTAAGTTTTAAGGCATGTAGGATCCTTTCCAGCTTTTAAAATAAGAGTTGTATTACCTCTTGACTGCTCCTTCGACAAAATACCATCATTGATGTAACTACCTGTTACTGCCTAAAAAATATTTGATATTTTTTCTCCCCCCCCCCCAACCGATCTAGCCCTAGACCTAACGATTGTCCCCTGAAGCTTAAATAATTATAAAATTCTAGTAGCTCATTTTAGGCTTCCTTTAATCGTGAGCGAATAACAGCGGTGTCGGAAATATACAACTCCTGTTTTAAAGTAGAAATCTTTGACAGGAGCTCACCTTTTTTTCTGACGGCGTGTTTTGGCTTTGACAAAATCCATCCTTTTTCAAGAATAAGAATGAAAATGATGAGAAGGAAAAGGAGGAGGAGTGGGAACAATGTTCTTACACATTTTCATATCAGTGTGGTGCACAGGGTGGTTGGGGTAGGAAGAAGGCACATTCCAAATGTTTCCTTCACCGACTTAGATAGAGGCCTGATAATTTGTGGAAAAGGCGTAGACGGATCCACTAATTTTTACGAATGAGGTGATGGCTGTGTGGTCTTTGGATTTTCTACCATGTTGGCTTTCTTCCCAGAAGAAAAACTTAAGAGATCAAATAGTGCATTCTGAGGCACATTTAATGTATACATTGGGTCTTTAATAAGGTATTAAAGTAAGGTTGTGCAACCAAATATACCTTTCAAGTTTGCCAAAATTCTCCGACTGATTATAGAATTGTGGATCACCCCACCCCCCCACTTTAATCATCCCCGTCATATACTATACACACAGCTTACGGGACATCTTTACCACAAACGCACACATCATTCAATATGGACTTCTTCAGGTACTGAAATATCGATACGGTTTGGCCAGTTCGTCATTTTAATATACGCTGAAGAGCTGTGTTAGTTTATTTGACGACTGACCTCTGACCCTATGACGTCGTAAACCACGCAGGTGCAACCTTTGCCCAGGTACATATAGCCTACCGAACAAATTGAAATCCGTCTCTATTATAACTACAAAATATACCGTAATACCCAAAATGCATTTGATTGTTCAACGCTTTTCCGCAGCATGTTGATCAATTTGTCCTTTGACCTCCTTCTATCCTGTAACCTTTGGCATTTTACAATAATTAATACACTTAAGATATTATACTACAGTAATATGTCGATCGGCCTTGAAAGTTAACCGTTGATAAATAGTTCTAAATGAACCACCTACTGAAGTTACTTTTGTGTCATGATTTCAGTCATACATAATTCTTTTCGATGCTCGGATATTATACAGACTGAAATAAACTACCGATGTGTAAGACGTCGAGAGGATTGAAGGTGATTTTAAGGCGTTTTAGAAGTTCCTGGGTGAAGCTGGAAGATACCGTGTTTAGTGGAGCAGTATACTAAACTGTACTATCTCAAAATGTAAGCGGTCACATCGATAAAATATTCAATGTGCTAAGACAGCCCAAGACATCAGTTATCATATGGTGGGTATAGAGCATGTCAGTTGAAACAGCGACGTAGCCAGGAATTTGCAAAGAGGGGAGCACAGGTTGCGATTGATGTGGGGGAGAGGTGTAAGGGGAAGGTGGGGAGAAATTTTTGAAAAATTGAAGTTCCTCAGATGCGATCAGGTGCAATGTTTTCCCAGTTTCATCATTATCATATGATATCATATTATCAGCAGATTTTGTTCCTGTTTGAATTCTTTTACAAGTTCTTTTACATAATATATCAGAAAAACAAACATAGTGCTCTTTTACAATTTTTCCAGTAAGATAATTCTTGTTTATTGTCCAATGTGTGGACTTTATTACATTTGACGAACTTAACTGATTGACAATATAAACTTTCATATTTTGTAAGACAGCCAGATGTGCAGTGGCCTTAAAAACAAATATCGTTATAGCAGTGTATCAACAGTTTAATAATTATTTATAGGAAGCGCGTATCACGTACGATTGCTAGCTTAGCTTCATAACATGCTGTTCGTGCAACAACTAATGACGAAATATAGAAAGGATGAGAACGCACGTTGTCGTCGTCGTTGTGCATACGGTTCCTGACACTCTATCGAGTGCGGTTAGGTAGGCAATATGTATGTTATTACGCAGTAGCTTAATTAGCTTAATTAAGTAGCTTAATTAGTAGACCTGAATGTTACTACAATTACAATCGAGGTAACGGAGCTGACGAGTATTCAAGATCAAAAGAGCACTAAAAAATACCATGCAAAAAATACAACAGCTTTTAACGTTTTTTTTTCGACACTGAAAGGGGAGGAGCAGTTGCTCCCACTGCTCCCCCCCCCCCCGGCTACGACCCTGAGTTGAAACGTTTATCTATGCTTTTGCGGTCTCAGAAAGTGGCGAATTTAGGGTGCACGTTATACTGGGGCAATTAATTGTGGTACGAGACCTGCAGAATTTGAAAATCTACAAGATTTTGAGGTTACTGGCTATATTTGTCACTTTGATGAGTGCTGTTTTGGTTATATGACTCATGAACTCAGACATCTGAAGTTTTAACTTATTATGTAATAGGTAAGGAATAGTTTGCGAAACGCATTTACGTACACATTTGACCATGTTTTACGTTTACCAGTATAAAATGCACATCACGGGATAATTTGGTGTGCTAGGTAATGCCTTCGGAAATGGATAAGTAACAAACGACTCATGTTTAAGGATTGTTCCTAACTATATATCGATACTAGATACCAAGAGCTTAAAATAAAAGGTTGTGCTTACAAAATAAAACTCATAATCTAACAGTTTGTGTAGCTTCATATCTCCAAAGTTTCGAAGGGTCTGCCTAAGTTTATTGTTCCTGTTGCGATTACAATGAAATCATGTACGACATGAGTTTTGATGATCATCATAATTTCTTCGTCGATGGAATACACAAATAGTCAACCACCTCGTGATAAAGTCAACGCAGAGTGCATGCAGCCTTATAAGTTAAGCCTTATCTGTAAATGAAGAGAAAACATATGCCACGTCTTCGTGTTCTTTTTGTATATTTATTATACTCTATATGCAGCCTGTATTCATTTGTAAATATAAATTTCCATTCAAAAAGGGTCATTGCATCTTTTATCACGTCGCCTGATCGAGAAAGATTCGACACTGCCGGTGTAATTAATCAACGGCAAAAGATTTTGTGTCAATCATTATTTGCATTAATTTCCACGTATCATAAGAACACAGAAGGCAAACGTTTTTATGGGCATTTTTTTTCGATGTTATAATTAATATAAGACAATATTTTAAGGAAATGTAAACATACGACACTTCTTTCTTTGTAGCATCTTGATAGTAAAAAATGGACCATATTATATGAAAACAAGCGCTAAGCGATATTTTTTAATACGAACACGTATATTGAGCTTACAAGTATTAGGCTAAATATTTTACCATTAAAAATGGAATATGATAGTACAAAATGGAGATATAGAATTAACCATAATCATCGGTACACGCAATTATTAATACGAGAGCGTATATTGAGCTTAAAAGTATAAGGCTAAGTATATTACCATTAAATATGGAAATTAATGTAAACCAGAGTACAAAATGCATTGAGTTTTCGATGACTTCAATGCACTAGACTTCTGCTTGTTAGTATAACTAGAACTAGCTGTTGTACTACCACTATGCATTGCATGATAAACACAGGTCAGTCTACTGTACGTGGCTTACACACTTCCACCTAAAACAATAGGGGTATTGTACTCAATGTTATGAATCCACACACCGAGTATTAGAGGTATCCACAATTTCCATTGTTAGATATCATGTAAAAGGTTTTCAGAGTTTGACCTCTGGTGACCTACAGGAGATTTGAACTCATTAGCAATAAGATTATTGTACCAAATATGGCAAATCCATATACCATGTATGAAAAGTATCCATGATTTCTACCATGAGAAATCATGTTTTGAATGTTTTCAGGCCTCGACAAATATTTTTAAAAGTACTCGCTATTTGGCGACCGTGGCTAAAAATCTACTCGCTAAATTTCACTCGCCATTAGTCTCCAATGTAAACATCTGCAACATCAATACTTTCTATGAACGATGGTTAGGCAGTTAGGCAGATACATGGTGCTACGTAATTGCGCATTGGAAAGTCATGTTTCTTTGCAGTATGAAATTTAAACTTGAAACAATGAAAATCTGAGGTTGTAACAGCATCTATCTTCCAAAAATCCTAGCAGCAACAACAGCAAACTTGTCTCAAATCTTCTTAAATTGTTCTATACATTGCGAACTATGACTGATAGCCAGTAGGAAAATGCCTTAAAGTGGCCATGACACGAACATTCCAAAGTCCTTATATTTTTGGGATCCATCAAAGAATGTTCTCTGAAACATGTATCAACCATTCTGCCAGTTAAAAACTTGATTTTTCAAGTCGAAAATTGAGAATGAATAACCCTCTTCGGCGTTTGAAACTGTTTGCTCGAAAATTTTCCGATTCGAATGACGTCATGTGACGTCATGTTAGGAACACGATTTGTTGTCGCTGTTTCCGATCCTCCGAACATACCATACACGTACACATTAGACAAGTACACATACCACTAGTAGTTTCTACATAAACCACCGATCACAAGTGCGATATCAAATCAAAATTTCCTGTGAAATGGCGGATCCAGAACCAATTGCGGCAACCGAAGTTCAGGTTTTCTAAGGATTTCACGAATGATTTGAATTATTGTTTGAAAACAAAGTTTAGTGAGTTGAAAAAAATTGTAAATTTTGTGGGAAGCTGATACTGAAAAAGGATTTTTCATCTCACAATATTTCTCTCTGCATTGAGAGTTAGCAAATAACATGTGCATTCAATATCACAGTGATTTCTCCGTTCCCTTTGACCACGGGCTTCAGCTATATTTCCTTATTTTGTGCCAAGTTTTACTTCGTCAAAAGGAACCATTCAAGCTTGAGTTTCTTTATCGACATTGTGTAAAAAGTTATGTACATACTGTAATGGGAAAGGGGTCGGATCTGGCCGTGGTTGGGCCGACTTGCCTATAGTGGTAGGGGGACAGGAAACTTCGTTTTACTTTAATAAAGTTCTATTGGGTAACTATTCATGGTAACTTACGATTCAGCTGCATGAAAATGCAAGTACTAGGCCTTTTAATGACGTTCGTGTACTAATAAGTAACATTTCTACACAAGTTAAGGGCTCAATAAGTACAACAATGAGTCTTATACTATAGGTGGAGCATAAGATACTGATACAGTATATAGCCTACCAACAATACAAACAACTTACTGTGTACACAAAGAATTTATCACAAATGAAAAAAATTGAGGGTAAAACTATGGTCGTTGAAGCGTACACACGTACTTTCCGGAGCTCTTGCAATTCGTTCATTTTTGGGATTTTTTTTGGGATTTCTGGGATCGTTTTTTTTTCATCAATACACCTTGTGATTCGTTTAGTTGTTTATTTGGAGTTATTTTTTGTCTGTTCCTGTCATTCTGCATGTTCTTGGGTTCAATCTGTGCTGTTTTTGTCTTGTGTCAGTGCTGTCCGTGGTTTAAGGTCTGTAGCGTAAGTGTATCCTATCGTTCAGTGTATAGTCTATGTTGAGCCTAAGCTGCTAATCGTGAGTATCGCTATTCTGTGTTCGCGGGTTCTTCTGTGCATTAGTGTTTTCGTTATTATTGTCTGTTCCTGTCATTCTGCATGTTTATGTGTTCAATCTGTGCTGTTTTTCGTCTTCTTTCAGTGCTGTCCGTTGTTTTAGGTCTGTAACGTCAGTGTATCCTATCGTTCAGTATATAGTCTCTGTTTAGCCTAAGCTGCTAATCGTGAGTATCGATTTTCTGTGTTCGCGGGTATTCTGTGCCTCAGTGTATTCGTTATTTATTGTCTGTTACTTTCATTCTGCATGTTTTTGTGTTCAATCTGAGCTGTTTTTTTCTTGTTTCAATCGTGGTGATTGTGATGTGATAGACGATGGTAGTGTGGTTGTAAACAGCGGTCAGTGAGGACAGGAGAAGTCGAAAGGAAGAATGGTATTGTGTGGGGATTCACTAGTACGGTATGTAGACCGAGAGTTCTGCAGGGCGGATAAAGCAAAAAGGGTCAGGGTATGTTTGCCAGGTGCTAAAATCCAGGATGTCAGTAAAAGGGTTAACAAAATCGTGTCAGATGAGGAGGTGGTTGTGGTCCAGGTAGGCACCAATAATGTGCAGAAGGAGTCACAAAACATTATTCAGTCTAGGTATCACGAATTGATGTGTCGACTAGCATCAACTCGGGCTAAAGTTGTCATATGTAGTTTGTTGCCAAGATTTGACAACAAGGTTCTGTCAGAAAAGATTGTAACTTTGAATGGTTTATTGTATAGTGTGTGCCGACTTCGGCTTCACATTTGTTGACATGTGGT
>KN884788.1:0-13336 GCA_000934455.1 Apostichopus parvimensis
GTAACATTGGCGGTTCCCCCCGTGACGTCATTCTCTTACGGGATGAGCTTGGTTATTAACTTAATTAAAACAGCAAAGGAACAATCGTGGAACTCCAAATTTGGAGTACAGGGTTTTGATATGTAGCTTCTCAATTTGTGCAAGTTTGAAGGAAATCTGTTACGTGTCACTTGACCTTTAATACACAACAATACACAACAATACAAACCAGAGGAGGAAACAACTTTACCTTTCTCATTCTGAAAAGGCATCTTTCATAAAGTTTGATTCAGGAATGGACAGATCAATGATATCTATGTCAAAGTACTTAAAAGAAATCATAGAAAAACACAAATTGTTTTTAGCTTTAAAAACTGTATCAAAGAGATTACTTCCTTTTCCAAGATCAATGTCTGATAAATGGCTTTTGTCCTTGGGTCTGAGCAATCGAATCGGGGAAACATGATATTCAAGATTAATGTAGCAAGACATGATTGCAATGAGAGGCTATGAAATATACAGCTAATGGTACTGAATGTAAAGCTAAGATTGAAGAATGCATCTAGAGCACTTCATTTATGATCACTCTTGACACTCCTGAAATTAGCAGACTTGAGCAAAGATGAAAATCGTTCACTTTTTTTTTTTGGTCAAAATCTAAGCGAATCTGGAAGAAATGTACTGACAAAAGATAATGTTATTGTTAACAGTTCTTGTAATTTTGATCAAAATTAAGTGCGAGAATAACTAGAATAACAAAAGATGCCAGTAATTTTCTGCATCTTACAGTCAAAACCACATCCTCACAGCATTATCTATGCCAAAGATATAATTTTTCTTCAAATTTGGGGGTACGTATTTTGTAATTACTTTCGGCATCAACAGAGTGAAAGATTTCATCACAGCACTGTGGTTGAAGATGGCTTGTTTTTCTTTATCACATTAAACCCACCATGTGCAGATATATTTATGGCATAGAATCATAGCACTTGTGTTCATGATAATATGTTTGATTCACAAAATGGATATTAGGAAAAAATTAATCCAAGATATAAACTTGATGTTTCCTCCTTCGACTATATCAATTCTATTTGTTTTCATGAAGGCTGTATCGATTAAAACATCCATTGAAACGTCGTTATAATTTGACATTAAAACAAGCTACTTAAGCAACTAAGTTACAGTCTTTATCAGTACAGTATAAGGCCTTGTTCACACTTAAAAACGCACCCGTACTTAAAGTCTGCAAGGGCGATTAATTCCCTTAGAGTGAATGCTCACGTACTCATACTTCAAGTCCGCGTGCATTCTTAAGAATAATCCTCCTTTCGGGGTTTCTTCAATCCCTCTTGCATTCTTCATAAATGTAATGTGAACAGTCGCGGACTTATGGTGACCCGAGATTTCCGGTTAAGTTATAATCCGCTCTCCTTTCCAGGTTGTGAGACTAAAACAAACTGAATGACAGTCCACTTAAATCTAATAAACTAGAATTCCTTGTACGCCAAACTCACAGGTTTTTGTAGAGGCCAAAATCGGTAATTGTATGTTTATTTCGAAATGGATGAGTTTTGGAATCGGTTGCTACGGCAGTTACTAAATGGCTTAAACCATTACGTATGGCCAAGCCTATAATGAATTTACATTAGCCTACGCATAGACCTTACTAGGTCTTTAGACCTAACATTAAATGCCTTCGATGTTGGATTAGCTTCAAATACAACAACAGCAGTAAAACAGTGACTAGCAAGATAGTTCGCTCATCCATTTGAAGGGTTTGTAAGAAATTTGAATCTGGGTTAACGTATTATGGTATATAGTGGTATAGATTGATTTGAAATTTGAATACAGTATACTGTTTATGTGCAATGATTGAACGTTCCTGCGCAGTGGTGTACGGAGTAGTACGTACCAAATTAGTACAGCACATGTGGCAATGGCAAACCACAGGGAAATGTAAACAGCTGATATGACTTTTTCACGCCTGTGCAGTATATTAATCTCGCAAGCGGACTTAATACGAAGCTCACATGTTCTTATATGTAAACATGTCATGTTCTTAATTGATAATCCTCCTCGCGGACTTAATATCAATAATCACCCTTGCATTCTTAACTGTGAACAAGGCCTAAGTAAAAGGCCTAGCATCTAAGTGTGTTACTAATTCATTAGGGCTATTTGCTTGGCAGTCTGTTGAATAACAATGTATTCCCCACTATTAGTCCAGCAGGTAATAAACCAATTGATCAGTGTGCAGAGCCTACTGTAGAAGGTGTAGAGTTCCACACTTGCTGATGAAGTGCCAAGCAATTAGGGATCCATGGCAATGTTATTCACATTAAATTCATTGAAACCAGAGAGTGAATAACAAGTAGTTCTACCACAATGCAAATATCCAAAATACCACTTGGCATCGTGGAAGAAATAAGATCAACCGCATCAATTCCTAAAACAATCGGTTGATCAGAATCGACTCTCATCAGTTTTGGTGCCATTTCAGTAACCTCATCTCTCAAAAAGCTCTTTTTTAATTTCATTTGCAGTATAGATAACAGATTAACAATTCTATCTGTACTGCTTGCATAGTAATGATAGTAGTGCACCTTATTGATTAAATGCTGTGTGAATAACATGATACGTTTCTTTTTTGCCCAGTAGCCCGGGCAATAGTGTAGGTGTTAGTACAGAGGAATAAGATGATGCATTTATGTATTCATATGCAGGGTGAATAACAAAACAGTTTTCTAAATTCCGATGGGTGCTAGGCGAAAGGCAGGACCATACTTATTACACAGTATGCAAGTTTTGGGAAACACATAAAATTGTTAACCATGATACATCATGAAGGTATATAGCATTTCCTATTATGATTTGCACAGACTGACAACTTTCCCCCTCATATTTGCAGCAGTAACAAACCAACGTGAAAAACAGTGATACTGATACTGCAAGTGGCATGGTGGGTCATATTATGAAACACTTACATATTAGTCTGGCAAAGTTTACTCATTGTTGAATAAATTTCTCTGTTTGCAATATACTACCAACTGCACATCTTAATTTTTCATATTATGGCAAAAGCTTGACAAAACTATAGGATATTTCCATGGCAGCTCCACCAAAATTGTTGCCATCCTGGCCATTATGATGCAATCTACTCAAAAAGAGTAGAATGCATTTAGAATTCAAACTAATAATCCTTTGTTTTAATATTAACACAACAAGTACAATAAGAAAGTAGTAGAAAGAATAATTTGGGGTTATTTTTTTCTTTCATTCTTTACTTTGATCACAAACAAACAACAGTCCAACAGATGTAATTCAACTCTGCAAAGTGATCTGCCCTAGCCTAGTCTAGTCTGATTTGGACATCTAGGCCTAGGCTATCTTTGCAACTTGACAGCATCGTTTGGCTTCACTTGAAAATTGAGTTGGAAAACTTGGTAGTACACTTCAAATTGAGTTTACTTTGCCATGCTAAAAACATGAAATTTCAGAAAGTCTCTTCCTCCAATAGTTAAACCACTAAATGTAACTGCTGTTACGATGATCTCATTGTCGCACAACTACTACCTGCGTACATGCATAGGCTTGATGTTTGTCTGAAGGTCAAATTTCACGATAGTTTAAGCTTAATTACTCACTTCTATGTTAACATTTTACAAAACATAATACATGTCAGCTTCTGTAATAGTAGAAAAGGTTCCCAAAGTTTTTTCGCCGTCTAAGTAAAATGGTTTTTGATGAATAACGCCAGGGACCTATGTTAGCCTTGTCGTGAACGTTATGGTGATGACGAACTTTAGACAGACAACCGTGGTCTACCGCAAGATTGAAGTCATGTGACAATATTTTAGCTACAGTTGTTTTTCACGTCAGATTGAACGGCCAATTGCTCGTTCCGTAAAATCAACTGCCTATGTGTTTTTGGCACAATTCCTGTGGAGCTTAAAATCAACTTCGGATCTTTAAAACCGAAAGCCACGAACTCTTAGTAATTTCCAATCTCGTTTCGTACGCAAATATTTACTGCAAAGCTACAGACGAAAGTTTCAAGTTTTAACCAAGTTTTCTTACACTAATATAAAAGAGCAGCTATCAACCATACTTTACCTTTGTCATAATCATGCTCAAAAGGTTCCGGGACTTTGACGTCAAATGACCTTTGACCTCTATCAAAAACAATGAGGTTCGAGTCCTCACAAAGATGGATCCACATATCCTAGTAACATGAACATTTTGAGTTTTATGTTAACAAGCAAAGACCAAATGAGTGTTTCTGTGGAGTGGTGGATAGGAAAAAACAAAGTGAACTACATTTGCTGTATTCAAAAAAAAAATTAGGCAATCCAGCTTGTAGTTTTATGTTCTGTAATTTCTCTACATAGATTTCTGGAAGCCTGCTGTTTCCTGAATCAACTAACTCTCACACACATAGTATATATACAAAAGAGTGTTTTAGCACAGATTGAATTTAAAGATGAAAGAACGTTCCACTTTGAAGTGTTTGATTAATAATCCTTTATTGTATTCTACAATGCCAGCTTTTTGCTCCAACCAATCACCCATCATTACTGTGTAAAGTGAGCTGCTGTTAATATGATTACAGTTTTCTTGAGCAAACTATGTTTTAGTACAAATGCACAAATGGCTTAGGTACATTAATGGGTTACTTCAGGCACAAAATTAATTTTGATACGCTGTAGAAAATGTTCATATCAGTACAGGTGGTTTTTCGTCCCAAGTTTAATCCTTGAGAAATGACCCATGAAGAGACTATTAAAGTTCTGCCTATAGTCATCTTTAAATACAATACATAAACAAGGAGTACTATCCACTCCAGAAGCTAGTCAGTGTGCCTGTTATGCCTGTGGATTTCATTGGACTATATGTAAGCCATCATTCTGTAAAAATTGTCGTATATTGCTAAATTAAAGGATGACTTTATGCAAAATTTTATTCTTGATATTTCATTGACCAAGAAAAAAAGAGAAAATATCATAAATATGACATCAACTATTTGTCTGTCATTTTCATTCATACAGACACAATATCTGCACGTCCAATATCAAACAGACACTTAAAAGCATTAATCAACACATATTTTCAACCAATCAACCAATAAATGCGTGCTGAAGTTAGATTAAGAGCAGTCATTGTTTGATTTTGAAGCAAATTTGAGGAAAATACTGCTTTCCCATATGAAAAAATCAAAACAAATCAACACCAGCGTTATTCATTTCTACAGAAATAATGATGTAATTAATGATTTTCTCCTTCATACCATAAATGTTTGGTAGAAGCTAGGAGTAAGAGTCTAACTTAATGTTCTTGACAACCAAATTTACTGTGGTAAAGCAATCTCACAAACCCTGTAACAATTTGCCTGTTGGGTTTCCATAGTGATACAATGATTCTCTCAACACATTCCAGTACAGCGTGAAGTAATGTATGTGTCAGAATTAAACTTTTCCTCTGAACATAGAGTTTTTACAATGTTGCGCTAAATTTAAGAGATTGTAATCCAACTGAGACATCTTGCCTATCGCCATGGCAATCTTCATTTGGCTCTCTTCAGTCTTCACACAAATGCACAACAGCTTTAAGTAAAGTCCTCTCAATTCCAACACGTCGTCCATCATCCTGATGTGTATTCTTCTTCTTCTTCTTTATAAAGGCAGTCTAGGAATTCCATCTGCTGATCTATGACACAAGTCAAGACTAACACTTTTCACTATGACTTTCTTTCTTCAAGCCTTTTGGAACATTCCATTAACAAGTCATGCACCTCTTGGGCACAACTAATCTGAGTCTTAACAGTACTGATAAGTTGACTATACAATTGAGTGTCCAAACTGTTTGGTTTGGCTGTCTGTGGGTGGGGTGTGTGTCTGCTGCTTTCTGCGGAATGTATTGCACATTCAAGGCTCAATTTCTGCAGAGAAAAATACCAGTAGACAATTATATCACATTACTAATTGAGTTATAGTAAAAATGGTGTCTGGGCTGTACATCATGAAGAAGGTGTACTTCTGTTGCAGTTGAAATGATGAGTTAAAGCAAGGGAGGAAATAAACCACTGATGCAGAAAAAGGAGAAACACCTTATTTTAGCAAGGAGAAAGCCATGAGATCATTTTCTAACATGTCAGAAATGTAACATATTTGGGTATATATTAACAAGTGTAACTGCGAGTCTGCGACACAACTTGAAAAATGCAATGAGAGAAAAATAATAACTAGGACATTTGACATCATCTTTCCAGTGACCTGAATGCATACGGCCGAGGAGAAAGGTAGTGTAAATCAATTTGGAATGTAGCAAAAGAATATCTTTCTATTCTCTTGAAATCAGAGATACAGTTACAGTAAAGTCAAATCTCCATAATATAATACTTACAATTTATTATGGTATGATGGATAAATAAACACATTCACATATCCTTACTTCTTACAGAGGTAAATAGCCTAAATTAGCACTCTTGATGACTTAACAGACTGAGGGTAAATGGATGTAAATAAAGATAATGGGCTCACAAGAAAAATTTCGATTTGATCGCAGACAGCGTAGAAGTCCTCTAAACATTTGTCAAATTGAGCTTGGCCTGGATCTTCTTTGGCTTTGCTGTAGGGAAGAGAAAATTTACCATTAACATTTTCAATGTTGAGAGCCTTCATTTTTGCAAAATGTCTGTTTCTTTCAATAAGAAAAATAAGAACTCTGCTTCAACAAATATGGGTACAGATATGATACACAAGAAATACACATGTGTGCAGTAAACAACAGATGTCTTCCTCACCATGAGACTGCAAAGTGCTAGTGCAAAGTATAGAAGACCTAAAAGTTGTTTTGTTTCATTCAATCCTGCAAATAATATTTTTGTTTTTTTGTGATAGAGGAGCTTCATATGTATACACATATTTACTTACTGTATACTTGCATGTCTATTATACTGGCCAGTGGCCAATGAATAACTGAACAAAGTCATGTTTCACATCTATGTATCTACTGTTTTCCCCTTTACTTTGTGCATGATACTCTATTTTGTTGCAGTATGCACATATGGTGACATAATATTAAGCATGTCTCAGCCACACAAAATGAAAATCATCATCTAAAATATAACACATTATGCTCTTTTTCACAAAAGAATGACTGTTGCAATGGATCACAAATTCAAGAACTTGAAAGCTATCATGATTCTTTAATTATCAATACAGAAAAGTTTGTCAGCAGTGTTAATGAAAAGTAATGCTAAAAGCCTACAACAAAATTACCTGTGAAACATGATTCTCAAGACTTTGCTTTTATGTTGGTAATAAGAAATGATCATTGATTAAAAAGCAATAACATCATATTTACCTTTCTGAATCAACAGCATTCTGAAATGATGCTGCAGCTACTTTCATCAACTTCTGATGTATGAGAGAGAGAGAGAGAAAGAGAGAAGACTTGTTCGAGCAGTTTAATGTTGGAAAAAGAATATGTACTACCAATTAGGACTGATCTTTAAGCATATCCTAGTTGGTTGTTCAACATTATTAATGAATAATAATCATTTTGCTGTACAGACACATACTGTTATTTACAGTTTATAATGTAACATGAATTCTATCCACTTACAACTCCATTATTTATATTTGAAATTTAACTTGACAAGTAAAGGTAATGAACTACACTGTATCAGTTCTTAGTGCTGAATAGTAACGGAAAACTCAAAGAACCAACTAAAAGTCCAAACAGCCCTTCAAATCAGTTAGCCCTATCAATGGAAAAGCTGAAAACAAACTTCAAATGTGCTCATTCTAATAAAAATCTAGTAATTTGGGCATAAGTTTCTTTTGAAATTCTACATCTACTAAGTTTTTGACACATTTGTAACAATTAAGATGGCATTCTTGATTAAAAATATTTCTTATCATTATAAATATGGTTGCAATTAAATAGATAGCATGCTGCTTTGGCTTTTAACTTTTTTTGGACTTTGTAGCTTGTTGAGAAAATTCACTGAAGTATCCTTACAGCTAGGTTTTCTTTCAATTGACTCATATAAATTTTGGCTTTGTTAATTGGATCTCCAAAATGTTGCTGCTGCTGTTGTTGAGATTGAGCTGATGATGCTTGTGCTTCACCAGTCTGTGGTGGACCTGCTGGTAAACCCTGAGCACCTTGTGGTGCTGCCATACTTCAAGGCTGTTTAAAAGAATTTAAAAAAAAACACCTTTCAGATATTTTCTTCAAAATTTGTTACCATCAATGTAAATCAACGATGCTACTAACTTAAATGTACATAGCCCACTACATTCCCATATGTTATACAGCGTACGGACTCAATCAAACTCTACGATGGATTGTTATGTAATAATGAAGCTGTAACTAGGAGTTCAAATTCATACATCTCACAAAAGGTGTGTCACCAAAATGACAAACAAGGTTGCGGTTTTGTTATGCCTTGTTGACGGGTCATACTAATTAGCGTCAACAGGCCCATTTCACGACAACTCAAGACAACTCAAGACAACAAGTTTAAAATACCATCAAATACAATGGTCTGGAAACACATTTAAAACTGACTGAAACCATCATGCATACATATTTTTCACAGGAAAAAATGTTTTTTTCGTAAAAATAGTCAACTTTCTCGGTCCGTAGAATTGGACCGCACCATTATGATATGGGTGGGTTTGTGTTAGGGTTTGGGAACTACCTTTGTGTACAGTGTCGGTAAGGTGGATTGACGTAGTAAGAAAGTGCCACCAAAGTAGTATGATGAATGAACTCCAAATCAATCAAATCATTGAATGTTTTTAAAATAATGAATATTTCTTATTGTTTTTCCATTGAAATTTACATATGTTTTTATTAATTTTTACAGAGTCTTGCTTACTATCATTTTGCCTGGTTTTATTATTCTCTCCGTGTATTTTATTCTGTAATGGTGCGGTCCAATGTCATTGCGCAAGAGCAATAGCATCAGGTCGTCCAATTCTACGGACGGAGAAAGTTGACGATTTTTACGACAAAAACATTTTTTCCCGTGAAAATATGTATGCACGATGGTTCCAGTTAGTTTTAAACGTTTTTCCATATACACTCTGATTACAACCATTGTATTTGATGGTATTTTAAACTTGTTGTCTTGAGTTGTCGTGAAAAGTGCCTGTTGACGCTAATTAGTACGACCCTTGTTGACACTTGTCTTGCAACTGTGTGAATAATACTTACCCACTAACTAATTACCCACTAACGAAGCCCTACACAGTTTCTGGCAATTAGAATTAAACATTTATTATGTCGATGTGTGACACAGATTAATGCGAACGGCAAATGAGTGGAATGGAAATATTTCCTACCATAGCCTACTTTAGTATACTTACTAGCGTTATTGCATATTTTCGCGGAATTGCTACATCGACGTATTGCACAGCGGTATTTTTGTTGCTGCTGCTGGTGTAAGGCCTAAGTGCGGGTCAATAATAGAATAAATGAGAACCGAACTGATTTAAACTTTCGCATTTAATAGTCACGTATTTTTGTGCAGTGTTCTGCTGCTTTATTACTTATATCAGGTACTTACTGATTCTGTGCTATGCCAGGCTTGTAATTTAAATAAAGGAAGTCGGCACAATGGCACAAGCAAATATAACTCAGCCGTGGTTGACGCAGCGTACTGTTACATGCGTCTTTATGTATCATGGCTGCACACTACATGTTGCATGAAATGAACAGTGGGTCGCTAAAGCAAGTACAGTATGAACAACTATTCAACAATGTCTAAATTTAAAGGATAACTCCAGGCACAATATTATTTTTCTTGTAATTGCAAAATGTTTAAAAAAACTTCTCTAAATGAAATCAATTTATCATTTTGCTGCAAAATTTTGAAATGATCGTTGAATCGATGAACTTTTCTGCGCCAATTGTTTAATTGATGACATTTGATAAAATGTTCACTTTTGTTATTTTGCAGCAAAATGTTTCATTCTTCACTTATTAAAAACGTATCAATTTTTGAAATGGCTGCCATCTTATGCTCCTGAAAGATCTAAGATTTGTGAGGAAAAGAGTGGATCGAAAAAATACGGAAGACTAATGCGGCCATGGAAAAAAAATAAATAAAAACCACGGATATATACAAGACAAAATTTTAACTACGAAAAACAAAATTTTTACTACGAAAAACAAAATTTTGTTTTTCGTAGTAAAAATTTTGTTTTTCGTAGTAAAACTTTTGTTTATCGTTTTAAAAAATTTTGTTTTTCGTAGTAAAAATTTTGTTTTTCGTTTTAAAAATTTTTGTTTTTCGTAGTAAAAATTTTCATTTTCGTAGTAAAAATTTTGTTTTTCTTAGAAAAAATTTTGTTTTCGTAGTAAAAATTTTGTCTTGTATATATATCCGTGTTTTTTTGTTGTTGTTGCCATGGCCGAATTAGTCTTCCGTATTAAACAGCATATTGAGTCTAACAAATTTCTTACCTCCGCCATCGATCGCTCAAAACAAAAGTTTTCGTTATACCATGCGCGCGTATACTTTATGCTGTGGATGCAGGCTCGTAGTAACTGTGCTGTTGTACATGAACCGTAGGCCTAAAACACGAATACATATCAGCTATCTGGGCCCAATCGGTACCGTACAGTATTTGAGTGATGTTAATGTCTATCTATAGTGGGTATATGTAACTGTATTTTTTGTTTTTCGTAGTAAAAATTTTGTTTTTCGTAGTAAAAATTTTTGTTTTTCGTAGTAAAAATTTTGTTTTTCGTAGTAAAAATTTTTGTTTTTCGTAGTAAAAATTTTGTTTTTCGTAGTAAAAATTTTGTTTTTCGTAGTAAAAATTTTGTTTTTCGTAGTAAAAATTTTGTTTTTCGTAGTAAAAATGTTGTTTTTCGTAGTAAAAATTTTGTTTTTCGTAGTAAAAATTTTGTCTTGTATATATATCCGTGTTTTTTTTGTTTTGTTGCCATGGCCGCATTAGTCTTCCGTAAAAAAAAAGACAAGTTTGAGTCATTGTAAGGAATTTGGAATGGCAAAAGCCACTTAATTTGTAGTGTTTTGAAGTCTTATTTCAACACCATATATATGTTTGGCAAATAGGCATCTGCATTTTACTGCATATACATATCTCTCACCAGGCCCGGATTACCCAATAGGCACAGTATATGCACTGTACCTTGGGCCTACGAAGAAAATGGGGCCTACAAAGAATATGGGGACTTAGGAAGAAAATAGGGACTTACGAAGAAAATGGGGGCTTAAGAAGATAATAGGGACCTACGGAGAAAGTAGGGGCCTACGAAAATACCACAGAGTGTGTAAACTGGATTATGCAATACACTTTTCCCCCTCAGTTGCTTCTTTTAACTATAGGAAAGTAAGCCGTATATCCCTCCCACCTTACCATAACTTACATTAACAATTATTAGTTCCATTAGCTGTTACAAATGCAAAGACTTTAATTTATCCATATATATCTTAATCTGCAACTTTGCAAGGCCTGGGATGTGTTATTTCCGGCAATCAGCTAGGAGGTATGGTAACGTACGCTTCGCTTAGATATATGTCAAGGAATGCTTACTTTCAAGCCTTCGCAGGCCTAGTGCATATATAGAGCCTACGAAACATTAAACATTTTAGGGGCTTGCGATAAGTCTCAATGCCATTTTCTCACACTGTCTGTACATCAGTTATGTATGATACTATGGTGAAGTGTTGCGTTGCATTTTTTACGTTATCTTTGAATAATATGAAAATCCTGTAGACTATTTTTTTAAGCATCTGAGGCTCATCAAGTAATTGGTAGGACTGCAGTTAATAGTCTAAAACACACAGCACGATAATGGTAGTCCATCACGAATGCAGTGTGGCATGCCGGGCATATGACAAGCCGTTTTAATATTTACCTCCCAATTCTACTTAAGTGTAAAACATTCTACCTAAGTTGAATTCAATTTAATTTAAGTGAAATAGAATTTTCTATGTTACTTAAGTGGAATGCAATTTTACTTAAGTATTGTTTTCCACTTAAGTAGCATATAATTTTGACTTAAAGGGTGTAAAGACTCGCGCACAAAGAAGCGTCTCATGCCGGTAATCTGACCTAGTTTCGAATGAGGTGTAACAGAAGTGTTAGACACCACCATCGATCCCAGAAAATACACACACAGCTTGCTACGGGCCGTCGGTAATTAGACACTAGTACTAGTACAGTCAATACATACAGCTATACGGTCAAACCCCACAACACAGTGTACATAGCAGCGATGGACATCTCAGGTCTAGATAAAAGATAACAAGGTATCTCGTTTTATTACCGTCTGCATTTTGTAGCGACAAGAAGAAAAATTCACTTGCAAGCAACGGAAAGTTAACTTTTTCAGAGCGCGGCACGCAGTTTGGGGCGAGTCTTCAATGCCTTTAAGCATAATTGAGTGAAATGGCACTTTAGTTAAGCAAAATATATGGCATATTTTACTTAAGTAAAAATTAAATTCTTCCGAAAGTGAAACAGAATTCCACCTAACTAAAATTGAATTCTACTTAAGTGAAATGGCATTTTACTTTAGTAAAATATATGGCACATTTTCCTAAATGAATGATACAATTCTACTTAAGTAGAATTGAATTCTAAAAATTCCATTGTAAGTGAGTTAAGTTGACCTTGCTGCAAATTTCATCGCAGGAACTGATGTTGCGACACTGGTTAATAACCCTCACTGAGTAAACCATTGTTCTTGTATCAATTGTTCTCATAATAATGTGCACAAAATTAAAAAAGAGCAACACATCAAAATATTCAAAGGGCAGCTTCTCCTTGCACACTGAATATATAAAGTCATGAACATTACATTACATACTGATATGCAGTGCATATAGTTCATGGTATAACAAGCTGATCCTCGTAGAAAGGGTGGTTGCGGTCTATCTGCTACAATTTTTAGTTACTATAGATTTTCGTTCTGAATAGAAGGCCTACACTGGTGTACGTGAGTTCATCACAAATAAACAGGTTGGTAGTTATTATTGCAAAGGAAGCTTACACAGGAAACCTTTACTATTCTTATGCAAAAATTTAGAGAATAACACACATATACAGTTCTTTCTATATATGTTTGCATACTTCTTCCTAAACTAAAGAATATGCAAGTTCAAGGAAAAGCATCATCACTGACGGAACTTGACTCTCGGATCAACATGATCAGAACAGCAGCCTAATAACCAAGGGCGGTGGAACCGGGGGGGGGGCACAGGGGGCACGTGCCCCCCACTTTTCCTCAGGTTAAAAATGTGCCCTTTTTAAACTCAAATATTGTAGCGAAACCCACGTCGAATGAAATATTTCGGGAAGTTTTAAATGTT
>KN884788.1:21985-32432 GCA_000934455.1 Apostichopus parvimensis
CTACATGAAAAATATATATAGGGGCCTATATAAGTTGCCGGATGATTCATCTCTGTCATTCATTTTAGTTTGTCCTCAATATTTGTGCCCACTGTAAGTGTAACTATTGTGAATCTGTGAAATTTTTAAGATAGTCATATGCTTTCAGAACCAAAAGAGAAGTGATTAACAGCTCAAATGCAAATACTGCAATGTATCCCCATACTTGGCTAGTATATAATGAAGCAATGATGAACATGTCTTGAGGACTGATCTAAGTTTTGGACTTTTGGAAAACCTGCAGGCAGACCATTTTCGTACAACTGAACAAAAGTGGTATTCTTTGGGAAAACTTAGGACCGTTTGTTGGTTTACGCACATACAGTTCACTCCAGATTCACAGCTATTTTTGGGGGGAGGGGGAGGTTCAGGGGGGGGGGAGTGGAAGGGAGCTCATAGGAATACCTTAATTTGGACTGTTAAGGTGCCATGACTACACTTTCTCTTTCCTATTTGATTAAACATTCTGTGCCATATTACCAGTTCTCTTCTTGATGAAAAAACACTAAATATGCCTCAAAACTTAAAGTCAATTACCTTTTAGTTTGGAATTGCTACCAAAGCTTGTTAACTTTTTAGTCAATCCATTGAAAAGGGTTCCTTATTTAATCATTCTATCACTGTGAGTGTTTACAAGCTGTTTGTATAGTGAAGAGGTAGTTTATGGTTAATGAAGTTCCTGTTTTGGTTTCCCTTGCTACTGTGTTTATGATGCTCTCAGATAGGCAGAATAATACTGTATAAAGTTGTAACTTTATGATACTGAGAAGCTCCAAGAACTTTTACCAAATGGCAAAAAGTATCGTCTCCAGGCAGTACAAATTTGTCCTAGTGAGAGGAGAAATATGCAGTGTAGAATGAATATATAGTGAGAAAAAGTTTTACCGTTTAAGTGCTAAATTTTTGTAGTTTCTAGTTCAAGTGTTACTTGAAGGAGCATCTTTAACAACTCTAAAATATCCCTTTTTGTGAATGATGAATATTTTGACTTACCTATCCTATCTTACAGGCCTACCCTTCTTTGTTGGTTTGTGTAATTTGCATCTTTAGAGCAGAGTACAGGTAGGTGCCTTGAGTGGCTTCAGTGGATATCAAAATGGACACCACTCCTCACCATCAACAAATACAGACCTTGAAGGCAAGATGGGAAAAGTATATAGCAATGTCTCCAACCGAAGAAGCTACTGGAGCTCTCCAAGAGGTACGTTCTCAGCTTGGATAGGGCTGCAGTGGGTAGGCCCACAGTGTTCAGCATGGGAATGGCTACACAAAGTACATAGTACACCATGTACAGCATTGGTACAATATTCAGTATGGGCATGTCTAAATGAAATACATAATATGCCATGGACAAGGTAGCAGCAGGTCGTTGAATGCTTAATACCATCTCAAGCCCTAAAGCACCTTGTGCAGTGTTCTGCACTCATCACACATCCCAAAAAAGAGAAAGTTGGTACTGTATGTCTTGCCTGGAAGTGTTGACGGAGACCTCTAGACCTTGTGAGCCCAAGGCACTTGCCTCATCTGCCTTCTGGATGCTCCAGCACTTCAGAAGGTACAGTTTTCAGCATGATTGAGGTCGCAGGTGGTGCATCTTTCACTTAGTCTTTGGGCAGGGCAGCTGGAGGTACATAACTCACCACAGGCAGGGCTGCAGGAGGTACAATGGTCATCATAGGCAGGTTTGCAGGAAGCATATATACCGAATGTAACATACTGTAAGGACTGCAAGTAGTGTATATGCAAGACTATAAGACTTTCAGCATGAGGCAGGCTGCAAGAGGAGCAATAGGCAGCATGATAATAATCTTCAATAATTCACAGCCCTATAACCCATTGATCATTGGCATTTTAATTTACCTTAAAAAAATACAGCTTGTTCAGCCTAGTTATTCCTGTAGCCTATATCTTGTCATTGCTTTGCACATTCACTTAACCACAAAATCTGTTGTTGCATTTTACGTCACAACATTTTTATAAAGATCTAAAGTAAGCAAAGCACAGTGCACATTTACAGTAGCTTGAGTACAATAGGTCTACGGCTCCTGTACACTGCAGACCTGTTGTTGTCATTATGAGGTATCTTATTGCACCTACGAAGGTTTAAGAAGGTACTTTATAGCATTACTGTGAAACGTTACAAAAGTAATTGAAGCAAGTTTAATGGGAAGAACAACATGGCTATGTTACTTATTGTTTTTTATACAAAAGGAAATCAACCATCTACCTGTAAAGGTCATCTCTATGTTTCCAGCGTGGTGAACATTTCTCAAACTTAACGAAAGGTCCTACATATCGTTATTTGCAAATAGTGTAACTGAAATGTGGCATTGAATTTTTAGTCAATTGCTTTTTCAGGAATTTCATTGACAGAAAATGTTGAGCACTTAGACAACTTTTCTCATATTTAGGTCATATCTGGGAATAATACAGGTGGCTCATAATAATCACATAGTTTTCAAGTAAACTAATAAAACCTAATTGCTTAAAATCCCTTCCTTGATATCATGTTAATATGTCCAATAGAAAAGAGAAGAGGTGTGGTAAATGCAATTGTTTCACTGACATTTACAAATATGACTATGAAATGACTGCTGCAACTCTTGGGTAGATTGTTCATGAATTGTTCATGATTGTTCATGATTGTTTGTTCATGATTGTTCATGAATTGTTCATGAATTGATTGACCAAATATCCTCTTTAAATGTGGCAGATAGATATTTCCCTTAACAGGGGACTAGATATATAATTATCCATACAATGCATTTTAAGGTATCTGACATATGATAGCAGCATGGCCTTATTCTTGTTGACCAAATATCTTCTTGAAATGTGGCAGATAGAGATTTCCCTTTACAGGGGACTGGATATATATAAATGTATCCATACAATGCATTTAGGTACCTAATATATGATAGCAGCATGGCCTTATTCTTGGTGACCCACTCACAGCTGATTCTGTTCCAGTTTCAATTTTTTTTTCAATAAGGGATAAACGTCCCTGCAATGAACGGGTTAGGATGGAACCTTTGTGTACTCTTGATAGTGTGGCTTTAATATCCATCCATGTTTCGATCGCAATTTTTAATACGAGTGGCTGCGCATAACTAAATGTGTCAAATATGAAACTTCCATTTGACACATATAATGAAATGTTAGAGCTTATGTAAGTTTGTCTTAATCATTAACTACAGAGAGATTACTTCAACAACAAAAATCACTGTAGAGCATCTATCTAACAATAACCTTCAGCCATTGAACAGCAATGTAAAATGGTGATGGAGGTGTGTGTTTCATGGCTGTACCATTATTTAGCCTTTTTGTAATTTTGGACACATGGGTCTTCATTTATGATAGTGGTATTGTCTTACAGTATATTAAAAGTCGCAGTGATTGATGGAGGAATGTTCAACTAGCATGCAGTTAAAACATGTTTGAGTTTGGTCAAAGATCGACGTTGGCCAAGACTACTCAAGGCTCTTTCCTAGATTCTTTCACCAAATTGATATTAAATGAGCGAGTGACCACTGAACTTGGTTTAATTCTCAACATTTCATAGACACTTCTTTGTATGGGGGTATTAATTTAATCACATGTAATGAGCAAATGGGGAAAACTACAAAATGTTTCTTCAATTTTTTTTTTGAACGAAAGGTGCTTAGTCAAGCTAATGAACAACATTGTTATAGAATTTTGATATCTTACATAAAAACAACAAATTTATCAAAATCAACTGCTGCTTTGGGACAACTGATAACAACTACAAATTAGACATGTATGGGATCGTAAAATATTTCTGTGATGTAAGATTTTAGAATATATCCTCAACAGATCTTTCACCTTGTGATTTAAGTTTTGTACGAAGGTTTGTTGTTTTTGCCATTTTCAGAAGCAGCAGAGATGCCTGGAAGATTTTCTCCATCTTCTGGTCGCTATGTCCCACAGTAAAGGCATTGAAAACGAAGACCTCTTAAATTTCAGGTTGGTTTAATGAAAATTAATTTGCAGCTTTTAATAAAGTTTGTTGCAATATTAGGTTTAACCTGCAATTACCCTGCAATAGTTTTTACCAGTCCTCAGAATTTCAACTCCCATTGTGAATGTTTTATAGAAAAGATCCATTGATCTGTTTTTTTCTTAAAGTGTTCAGTTTATTCAGTGAACAGTGAATTCTTGTTATTTTGGTATATAATGCCTAACTTACTATTGAATGCCAAAAAAAATAAAATAAAAAAAAATAAAGATCTGCTTTTAGTCTCTACTTTGCATATAAAGAAATGCCAAATTCCCATAAATTCCTCAGCAAGAGAAAATAGTGTCTAGATTTATGGTTCTTTTCGGCAGCCCTAAGCAAACTTTGATGATTGTGATCATGTTAGGGTTAAATATCTCCTTTAAAATAGCATTGATATTAGCTATGTTTGTAGTGTAAAAACTGTTGTACTTTAAACTATGAGAAATAAAACCTTAGTACTTCTAATGACATCATGAAACCTTGCTGTCATCGTAAACCTGGAAAGGTTATATTCTCATTTAAAACATTCTTGCCAAGGGAATTATGCTTTGTGACTTATCTTTTGATTTTTCATTTATCTTTACGCAGCTCTGACATACACAGTGCCTTTAACATTTTGGCCCGAAAGCTGATGCATGACATTCAGGTGGAGGCATCCTTCCCACCGAGTACACGTGCAGACGAAATCTGTGGACTTAGTCGTCACCTCAAATATTTAATGTTTGATACCGGCTGGTTGCTGCTCAATGCTCTGTGTACTTTATCCAGACAGGTAAGAGATCAACAAGTATGAAAAAGAATTTGTTTATCTTTAAAGGGGTTCCTCCGTCGTGCTGTTGAGAAGGTGTACATTTACTTCAAGGTTTTAATAGAATTTTGGATTTTTAGTCATTTTCAAAGGGAAAGCATCTGTTGGGATAAGTACAGTAAATGTTACTTATATATTGGTTATAAATGATTATAAAGTATTCATTCAAAAAATTGAAAAAAGTAAATTTTTAATTTTGGTATGGCAAAGAAAAAAATCAACTTTCTAGAACATGATTCAAAGTCAGTGTTCTCAGGATTTATTTTTTAATAATCAGTTTCCAGTTCATGTTTTACTTATTTCTCTTTTTAATTTGGCTGGTTTTATTTAATGCTAATGTAAAAAAAAAAACCTTAACCAAGACTTACATGCTTGGAATGCATAGGATGTAATGTATTAACAGGTCTTTTGGTGTATGTTAATGACCCATCACAGATGTGATAATAGGAAGGTAATCATTATTGTTTAGTTATTTCCAATCAATTTTAAACAAATCTTCAATTTTCTTTTATATACTCAATTAACATTCTGTACCAGTTTATCCATTCATGACATGTGTTTTTTGATTTAGTGAAATGGGAATAGGCTACAGTCTTTATACATGATAGTGTATCTACCCTACATGTCTAAATTTAGCTTTCTGTATGATGGAATACCACATAAGCATGTCTTCCAATTCTTTCAAGCCAGTTGGGACCATTTCCTAATGCTAATACCACTCTATACTTGCCTTTCAAATCATGCTTCAAAGCACTAGTACTGACAGTGCAAACAGTTTCTTAACTTTACTTGACCGAAACATGTTGTTCATACTGCTCAGTGCTCACACTATCAATATGAGTTTCTTGGAAGTTGGATATGAAGGAACATTACAGAAGAAATTGGTTGTATATACTGGGTGAATTCTGTTTTTTATAGATTGCCATGAATATGTACAAGACTCCCTTTAACCAACAGTCAGTCGAGGGTTAACAACTTTGTTGATTTAAGATGGAGATTGATTTTAATTTTGTTATATTCACATTTACCTTGTGGTGACCTTACTCACTTAATTGGACTTCTAAAGATAACAAGGTGATAAAAACTGATTATTTATGCTCCTTCACTTTGAAAGTTACAATAATTAGTTTATTAGGTAGTTTGAGGATGACTGATAGCAACTCCAAAGTTCTTGAGATCAAGTTTATAAAAGTTTGTAAGCATGCTTGGATATGTTTTCATTATGGAGTCAGGCTGTGATGATAACAGTTTCAATCATAAGTGTGGAGTAGTGTACATTTTCATAGGTATGTAAGTTTAGTTTTAATCTATATCTGCAGTATTCTGTACATTGTTCAATGTGTAGCCTACATGCTGACATACACATCAGTTTTAAGTTGTTCTTTCACAAGTTTTTCAATGTGTATGTGTTATTTGGCTTCAATTCATTTGGTTTATACATAGATATGGTAACCTTTGAAACTGTCTAAAGATGGTGTGTGGCAGATTCCATCAAGTTAATTTGGTTAATTTTCAAACAAATATCGGATATTCTTGTACTGAAACAAATATTTTTTGAGGCTCTTCGAATTTACATGAAAAAATTATTTTCAAATAGCTTTTAAGATGTGTTATTTTTTATTATTGAAAATTGACCTATACAATGCCATAATTTAAGTTTGTAACACCCTATTTTATATAAGTGTGAGTCTAGTGAATATATTCAGGTTGCTGGTACAGGTTGCTCAAGTGAAATTTCAATGTGTGATGCAGTACTAAATTCTTAATGGTCAACGGACACTAATGAACAACATTGTCCTAATTACTCTCATATTCGTTACACATCATGATAATAGCTGCAACTCCCATCAAAATCCATCAAAAATTGACCATTTCACAAGTCTTTTCTCAATTCTAGTTATATTTATGTATAAACATACGCAATTATGCACACTGATGTTGTATAGGGAGTGACTGCCTAATTTTCTGTTATGTTAATTTCTTTGATTTCACAACCTTCATTTCAAGGACACTGAACACAGTTTTGTGGAAATATTTTATTGTCTTCTTTGAGAAGAGGAACATCATATTATTCAAATAATATATGTGGCCTTATAATTAGGGGGTAACTCCAGTAACTTGGGCTAAAATAAGAAAACAAAAACACTCCACATCATAATTTGCACATATTTAACGAGTTTCCCCAGCTTTATCAAAACATCAAATGTGTATATCTTGGCAAACGAAAAGCGATTTTCGAAAAAAAATTCAAACAGACTTTGAATGAGATTATCACACTGAATAAGGGCAAACTGGCTGTACTTAAATACGGTGTATGTAAAGAGTGCTTGTACGGTTCAGACATCCTACTATTATTTACTAAATATATACTGTAGGAATAAAAAGTCTTATGTCCCTTGAATCCAATTTTGGAATCCAATGGAAATTTAACCCTGTGGTCACTGTTTCAAATGTTCTGTTCTGTTTTCAAGTGTGTCATTTTCCAATCAGTTTTCTGGTTTTTATTTACTCTTCCCTCCTTTTTTTTGTCTATTTCAGGCTCTTTCTTGCAAGGATGAGTTCATACTGCTGCTTGTCGCTCTGTTCGAGGAATGTCTCAGTTCCTGTTCCTATGACAAACAAAGATTGAGTAAGTGACATTTTAATAATTGGGCTGTCCAGCGTTTCTACATAGCCCGCCGTCATAATCGGTCATGAAGGGCTCCATACCCGATCGATACCGATTAACAATCACCGCATTAAAGTGACATAATCGTGTGTATAAGTTCACGCCTGATCAACTTCCACACTGATGGGCTGGCTGATTAACTAGTTCATGTTTTCCCTCGTGTAGTCTTTCAGAATGAACAACATGCTCTTAGAAAACATACGTTAAAGAGCTTGAAACAGTTAGCTCGACTTGAAACATCGACATTATGTTTCAAAATATCTCTTCTGCTATGATTAATGACAACTGTATATATATATACTACTAGTGAGCAACCCTTGACAGCTTTTAGACTGCAACCTGGCAAATTTTTCGCAACTAGATAGGACCGATATGACAGCTCCCTCTGTTGATTTTGGGCTTGGCTGGAGAGTCCTATTGTCAGTGCGTGGTTGAAGAGAAAGTCATAAGCAAAGAGTTGTTCTGATAGTGGTGGGACAAAGAAGAGAATTTTGCCTCAAAAATCTGATCAGAATCTTTTCCACATGGTCCTTAGTTAACAGTTATTGTTTCTCAACTGTAACTTATTTTCATATTCTCCACTTTCTTACATCTTTTTGCCAGAGGAATGAAAGGGTGAGAGGGATAGGGGGCAGGTCTGTAAGGGGTCTGAGTATTTTTTGCATCGAATAAATAAAAGAGAATATGGGCGAGAATTTTCAGTCAGACTCTAAAGTATAACAAATGTACTCAGTATTGTTTACTTTTCATACTAACTGCTAAATTAACAGTTTGATGTTATTTCTCTCATTTAGTTATTCCCTACTTGTGATTCTGAGGAATGTATTATTTGAATGATTTAGAACATGTGCATAGAAGCAATTCCATTACCTACAATCATAGAAAAGATCCATTTCTACAATCAGATTTACTAAACGAGATGATCTTAATATGGCATTCTCTTCATTTCACCAAAATGAACGTCCTTTCAATAACCAAGTTTCCCATTAGCGTTACGGATGAGACCCAGCTCTGGGTGCTCAGCAATAAACTGATTTTGACCCCATGCACTTTTACATGTGACTCTGTGCTTGGTATCAGACCCAACGCTTGCGATTTACCATACAGGAAGTAATGGTTGGTTTACTTAGAAGCAAAGGAAAGCAAAGCCACAAGCTGTGTGATGTGCCCTGCTGCTACTAAATGCCTAATACTATTGTGTCAAATTACAATCAATTTCTTTCATTCTTCTCTCCATCCCTTGTCTACCAATCCCCTTACATCTATCTCTTTGTGTTCACCATGCTCATTAACCTGTCTGTATTCTGTGCGTGTTTTTGTCCCTTCTGTTACTGTTACTTGTCATTTAGCCTTTGAAGAAGATCCTGCTAGGATCGAAACGTCAGGCCAACTTTATACTTTTACACAAATTACAATCGTAACAAACAACAATAGGGCTAAATTTCTCCTTGATTATATCTTGGACCTGGTATGTAGCCAAGAGGCGAAAAAAAAAGAAGAAAAGACAGAGGTAGTACGGGGGAAATGGTTGAAAAACAAAGATATTCTGTAAATAATTTTTGCAGCTTGGCTGATCACAACTGTCTATGTTGTTTATGTAATCATTGGTTAACTAGTGTCTTGTTGTTCACCCAGCTGTGGAGTGTTTCCATGTAGAAGGAACTTCGAGGAATGATAAGCTAATCTACATAGCTTATTTAGAAAAGTAAATAAACAATCTAATCGGTTTTTCCCTTTAATGCTTTGTGCAGTGTGATTGGAAGTTTAACTGCAAAAATAAAATGAAGAAAAGATTCTTAGAGCCTTGTTGAAATCCAAGTAAGAAGGATACCATACCAATTGATGGTTAGACCACCAATCCATGGATGTACTGACTGTGGTCAAATTTTGTTATCTTTGTATATTTTGATTCCTTGCCAAAAGACAAAAGGAATCTATGGGCTAGTAATGGTGTGTGTGTGTGTGTGATACGATACCTGGGCTTGTAAACATGATAACTAAAACTGTAAAAATGTTGGTGTAAGATGATATTAAGTATCTGGTACCCCATTGGTGAGTACATAAACCTGTTGAAATTTGTGGAGTTCAATGGTCATTTGAGGTCAACAGAGGTCAAACCTCAAATAACTTGTAAACAAGAGAACGCACTAACTGAACTTGGGCATAGTTCATACTTGATACATAAATGCCAGTGGGTGAGTTCAAGAACCCCATTGAAATTTGGTGGAGGTCAGAGGTCAACAACGGTTAAGCCATGCCTTTGATGTTAACACTATAACCTCCCTAAATGAAACCTTGGATGAAGTATATACTTTAATAGTATTTAGATGCCACTTGGTGAGTGCGAGAATTGTATGGAAATTGGTGTAGGTCAAAGGTCAAAATCATCCGGGTTTTTACTTGAGCCAAAGCCGTGCAGCCTTAGTTTGAAACATATCAGTTTCTATGTTTCTTGACGTGCAAGAAGACTTGAGGAAGTCTAAATCAGTATAAACTTTATGAATATGAAAGCTAATTTACTTACTATTGAACACCCTACAAGGACAAGTAAGCCAAGCATCAACATTAGTCTATGTAAGAGAGACGCCAGTAACTAGTAAATCCCACAAGCAAACTAAATAATGTGTTCCGTATAGGTGATCTTGTAGCTTTAATGTCCACCCATTAGCAAGACTGAAGACTTGAACCTGAGTTTGAACATGACATCATTGAGCCACATAAATGATTTGAATTGTTAATGTTGATATTATTTAAATTATTACAATGATTATTTTAAGTTTGGTTTTGTGATTGCTGAATCTTAAAAGTACGAAAGTTCATTGCATGTTTTAGTACTGTTGTTATTTTTAGTGTCAATTCTGTTAATATACTCCATAAAAGTCAAAGAAAGGATAACCCCATTACTTCTCACAAATGG
>KN884788.1:32482-77723 GCA_000934455.1 Apostichopus parvimensis
TGGATGAAGTATATACTTTAATAGTATTTAGATGCCACTTGGTGAGTGCGAGAATTGTATGGAAATTGGTGTAGGTCAAAGGTCAAAATCATCCGAGTTTTTACTTGAGCCAAAGCCGTGCAGCCTTAGTTTGAAACATATCACAGTTTCTATGTTTCTTCATATGCAAGAAGACTTGAGGAAGTCTTCCGTATAGGTGATCTTGCAGCTTTAATGTCCACCCATTAGCAAGACTGAAGACTTGAACCTGAGTTTAAACATGACATCATTGAGCCACATAAATGATTTGAATTGTTAATGTTGATATTATTTAAATTATTACAATGATATATGTGTGTATCATTATGGTATAAATATATCTTTTATGGTGTTTTGGGAAATGCTTTGAAAATGATTGTTCACATGCAGTCAATGAGAAAATTCAAATCGGTAAATATCAGGAAGAAGACTGATGATATGAACAAACATCTCATAATAACAAAATATGTATAAACACGTTTGTTCCGTCTATCTTGATGAGGCATTTGATTTTCTTCTTGATTATTCAAGGTGCATCATCACTCAGAATACCGAGCCTTCAGAAGATTTTTGTCACAAAGAAGTGCCGACGTTCCAGCTCCTTGTCCTCTGAAGAATTTCCTGCCAATTTTCAATCGTCAGTTACTTCCTTGAAGGATGCTATCGCCATGAAGTCCAACAGTGGGAGTGCACCGGTGAAACGTTCTGCGAGGAGTGAGTCCCTCCCGAACCACAAACTGACATTTGATAGTTCGGACTCGGAGAACGAACACAGAAAACAGAGGTCGAGAAGAAGATCCCGTCCGGAGACGTTGGATCATCATCATCATCATCATCAGCATCACAGACCAGAGAGGTTATCATTTAGTAGTGCTTTCCCTGTATATCTCTTTCAGTGTGCTAGTCAGATTATGCAAAGGCGTGTACACGTCAGTGGTGTACACGTCGTCTGTCAGAGTACTTCCGTGGTGGACCTGAGCATCACCTTGCTGTCACTTTTGGAAGGATTGTGTACCAGTGAAGTCATGCACTTAGCTTCGCGGAATGCCTTAGGCCAGTTTCTTGCCCCGTATTTGACAAAGTTTTTATCGGATCTCCAGCAACTTGGATTCACCAGCGATGGTACGGTGGAAACAGAGCTTTTTGTCGGTAACCTCAGCAAGCTTCAGAGGTTGGTACTCAGGTTGCTTCTTAAATTGTGTCTTTCTTCTGGAGGGAACCACCAAAGAGTGTCAACGTTAGCCAAGGCTGGTACTATTAGCTCTCTGCTATCCCTGGCCATCGCTATCAACAAAAAATTGTCGGTTTTTGCTCCCTTTGAGAAGCGTCCTATTCAGATTGCTTCTCTACCTCTCGGTATGGGCGGGGACGATCTTGAACTTGAAGCAGATGTCTTTGAAGAAAGTAGAGATAGTGTTACCAAAGAGCTTCCTTCATCGCGAGCTCTTCAGCTCAAGTCAACAGAGAGAGATTTGACTGTTGTTACGGAGATACTGGAAGGTATTCTCATGATATTATCTACAATACTGTTTCGTTGCCAGGACGACCAAACGGTCATAACCCAAGCTGTTGCTATGTTGTGGGAATTTGAAGTGTCCGATGGTTTCACCATACTTCAGAATACCATTCTACAGCTAGATACGATGCTTTTCATGGAAACGTGCAACGGAGAAACGAAGGAACATGCAAAAGAATGTATAAACGATCTCGCATGCGGTCTACGAAAACTTGTCACTGCTGCAAAGCGCGCCAAACTGGAGTACCTGCACAAATTTCACTGTTTGAAAAGAAGCCATCAGCATTGTGATTACACTAGTTACATGCATCACCATCATAATCTACTAGGGATTCCGTACACGAAGGTAAAAGAGATGAAAGGGTCCACATATTCCATGCCAAGCAGCCCAACAGAGACCTCTGCATCCCATCGGAAGTGCTGCCTGGTTCGAGCGGTAGAGCTCTGTCTCTATCTCATAAAGAGGGCTCACTGCCCCTGGACGGCATTTAAAATATTGTCGGTACTCGACCAGTTTGGCATTTGTTGCTGTTTGCCAGAAGAGGTTTTAATTCATCAGATCCTAGAGTGTCTTCCTAATTGGTCTCTGTCTCTATCTTCCCTTGCCTTGAAGATTGTGGCTAAATTGATACTGGAACAGCTCAGTGGAGGTAACATGGACAAAGCAAATCTAGTTGACCTTTGTGATGAGTGCAGAGGCAAGAAAGGAGCGAAGTTTAGAGCCTCGAAGGGGCGTGTATCAAAAAACGACGGGAATAGCACCAACGATGCCAGCGGTAATTACATACCATTGTGGGAGGCTGTCGGAGAATACAAAAGCTTACTAATCGGTCAAAGTGCTCCCTTAAGTATTCTGGTGGCCAAACACCTTGCCTTCTTAGTGAGACATGGAAGCACACAGTTAAAACAAGCCCTGTACAATAAGGTGTACATTCCAGTCTTTGAACATGTGAATGCTGTGGATGATGATCTGTTCGGTGCGGTGCCCTCCGACGTCGTTCCAGAGGCAGCGTTGCAACACTGCTACTGCGCGCTACCACTGCTCCTCAAATTCAATTCTGCCGAGGAACTGTTTCTACTTCAGCTCGGTCTGCCACACGCCATTCATCTGATAGAACTCGACGCCACACGGTCTCACATCCTGAAAATCTTTGAGGTCATGGTGGGCGTGTCTCAGAAACATGCAGAAAAGAGCGTGAAGAGTCGAAAGAGGGCTCAGACGTACGACAGTGGATTGAGTGCAGGTACGTACCAGACCAGCGACCTCCAGTCCAGTTCTGATGAGGTGCCCTCATCCATCACCGACCAAGCTGTTATACAACTCTTCTTTGACATCATACAGAAAATATCACCCTGGCAAGGGATCAAGAGCACAGAGTCTTCTACAGAATTGTCTCCGATCGGATCACAGAGCTCTTCCCCCGGTGACATAGATGACAAGTTGAAATCGTATGTTTGGGTGTCAAGTCCGAGAGAGCAGTTTGTCTCACAGAGCATCGAGTCTGCATTTTCGTCCATGAGAGAAAGTTTCCCGATCTCTCCGACTTCAATCAGAGAGATTTCAGGGAGCAGCAGCGTTCCAGACGTCACATCCTTCGTGAGCAGGCCCAGCGATAGGAGCAGCATCGAGGCTGACCAATGGATCGATACTGCCAAACTGTCTCTCTGTACATCTGTGTGGAGAACTTGCAGTAACATTGTGTCTATCAGCCCTATCTTTGTCGAAACTTTCAAAACGAAACTGGAAACAGCGAGAGTAGTAGCTCTGTTGAAGTTTTGTCTTAGGATATTCAGGGATTCTCTTAATTCGTTATTTCATATTACTAGAGTAGAAGATGAAGAAGAGGCGGATGATCAAAATGACGACAAGGAGGAGGAGGAGGAGGAGGACGAGACTAGGTCAAGGGTCATGCTCTCCTTAGGACTGGTGGAAGCTATCACAAGGGTGCTTCTGAACCTTAAAAATGATGCAGTGTATGCTGAGGTGAGCTGCAGGTTTATAAAAATTAAAAAAAAAAACTACCCATTATTGCCCTCCATCTTGTTTCACTTTATGACAAGTTCATGTCATGTAGTTTTAAAGTATTGTATTCATGTTATAAACTTTTGCTAGTTCTTAACAGTATAATAATTTAGCTTTTGCAGTAGATAACACACAAAATAGCATTTGGATAAAATAGCCACCTGAACCATTCTTTTAAAGTAGCTGCTTGTGCTTCACTTCTAAAACTACAAATCCATGTGTCACTTATTACTGTGGTCAATCTTAAGTGGTTAAGTGCTTAGTGGAGAGACACTGTGGAGCATTCACTCTCCCTCATGCAGAAGCAACAAGCTGATAGTTAGCCATAGCTGGTAATTGCTTTAATAAACTCTAACATGTAATACTCACATATAAATTAGGTTAAGTTCAAGTACGTCTGATATAAACGTTGTAGGCCTCAGGCTAAAACACTGGTGTTTCTTTTGAAAAGATTTTTACTGACTTTGTCAGGGTTAAAAGTACCTCTGGACACAAAGAGTAAAAATATGTTTTGTTTGCAAGTGTATACAATAGTTGTGTGGCTGAAGGTGTTATGACTGCAAATACAAATGAGCTGCAATATAAGCTGTAATCTTTGTTTCCACAGGTCTTGCAGTGCTTAAAAGATAACTTGACAAGTACCAAAGTTTGCTTAGATGAAGAAGTTTCTCAGGGATTGGTTTCTTCATTGATGAGAATCGCTCTGGATCAACCTTGCGACGAATCCAATGTCAAGAATCATTGTGTCTTCAGACAGGTAAGGATTAGTTTTTTGCCTTGTTTGTGGTCTTGTGTTTTTTATTGACTAATTTGTTGAAATCTGATTTTAACTTTTAGTCTCATCCCTACTAATCTCTTGGTTCCATAGAAAGAGAGTGTCAAGTGGGGTAACATGGTATGCAAGATACTACTGCTTGCTAACTGCCATCCACTCTCCCCCTCCTCATTCCCCCCTCTGCCCCCTCCTCCCCTTCCTCCCTTCTCTAATGTTTTAATGATTTCCCAGTCAGCATACCATATGTTGCGTTATGGAGACATTTTTAATATTGAGAATTGAAATTTAAAGGGTGTGTAACATATACATATCATTTGGTGCTCATTTAAGCTTTTTCTGGGTTATTGAGAAATGGGAAGAAGGTATCTACACATTGCAGTTGACTTATCTGTGAAACTTGAACCCTAAATCAAACTCAATATAGTAACTATCTTATCTGTGTGCGTAATTTAGAGTTCATTTAGTGTATCGTTCCATTAACGACAGCCAATTATAAGAAAACAAAGGAGTATTTGTTTCCGATAACATTGTTGGTCCCTGGATATATTCAACCAACTTATTACCTTACGTAAGATAAATTCGGTGGCAAGTTATCACAGAACGAGTACTCTACCTGGAGAAAATGATGAAAGATAAAAAGACAAATTTTACAATATTAAGGTATCATTACTGGAAGTTGAGCCTCATTCTGTGTAATAACTACTATTATACAACACCTAATTATATTCCGGCAATTTGATCGGTCAATTGCTCGTCGATTGCATGCAAAATCCGCTCTATTGCACTCTATGAAATAGAACCATGGGTTATACTTTTTTTATAGCACTTTTTTCAATGGTAAGAGAGCAGAGAAACCTGTCTGTTCAAAACAATCTGTTGCATGAGTGCATTTTACATCCAATTATATCCAAATTTGAAGGTGTTGTATAAAACAAATAATGAATGGTTTCCATTTTGTGCAATAGTGCAAATATTTCATTTGTTGAAAGATGTAATTCCATTCAACTCGGCTGTGCCTCGTTGAATGGAACATTCCATCTTTCAACTCATGAAATATTTGCACTATTGCACTCATAACCATTCATTATTTGTATACTAGATACTTGGGTAGTCTGTACTACTCTATTCTTCATTCTCTTTAATTTTTTCTTGTTCTGTTTCCTGTATTCGTTTGCCTTTCTTGTAAAGGGAGTAATTTTTTGGCTACATCTCCACCTTATTGTAATGGCGGTAAATGCAGTATTTTCTTATAGTAATGTTGTGGAAATGAACTCAAACTCAACCCAAAGATGTCATGCTTGAATCGTGCAATACATTTTTTCGTTCCACCTGTAGCACCAGGAAGATGATGGAAGCCTCTTAGGCTCTTGGGAAGACATCTTTGAAACCAGTGATGGCCAAAGTGATGTGAGTGACCCGTGGAGTACTGAAGAAGGTTATGATGCAGACAGCGAAAGCGATGCTGAGAAAAATCAAGAAGGTATGATGGGACGTCTAGTCTGAGAATCACTTTTCTGAGAACTAAAAATGTTATTTAAACTTGACAAAATCGCAAAGATTTCTGGCAGTTGCTTTGTACACAGAGCAGTAGTATCTTTAGTATTTTATGAAAAAAAAAACAACAATTTCAAAAACCTACAAATTACCACACATAAAATGTGGATACTATATTATACTCTACTATTTATCAAAACAAAACATTTTCTTCTCTGTAAACACTTGATCTGCATATTTGGTGTAACTTGTTTCATTAGAATTAACTTGATTGTAGAGATTAATTTTTTCCAGAGTAAATGCCTGTTTGTAGTCTTCAGTATAAAGCACTTCATCGTCAGCTTATGTGCCCAATCCTGCTTTCATTTATTGTTAGATTCCATGTGTTACTAATTTCAGGAAAATGGAAATAAGGGTACTTTTTTTAACCAAAACTGGGGGATGGGTGGAATGGGGGGGGGTGGGGTGGTGGGCAGGTGTGTGGGGAGATATTTCCCTGCTACGAAGAGATTACTGGAGTTGCAGTTTTATCACTGATGAGTTTTGGTTCATTAACCATTATGTGTAATACAGAAACTTTTGTGTCTCACAAATTGAATGTAAAGTTTTATTTGCAAAGTGTACAAGTCTGTGCCTATGGTCATGATTTGATGTAGTAATATAAGTCAAACCTAAGTAACACAGATGATGTTTTGATGTACTGTATATTTTAGTGGCCACAAATTGGACCACTATACATTGCTGCAAATTTAACAAAATGTGATACTTAAAATGTTATAACAAACTTGTGTGTGCTTGAATGTTGCCAGAAATGGTCTCGTAAAAAGTTTTTTTTGTTTTTTGATGAAGAATCTCTGGCCACCAGTTATGGCTTTTGGTTGTCCATAGTAGTTTATTCTTTTCTGCTTGAAAATGGGAGTTAAAATTTAGATAATTAGTTTAAATATAGTTTTGCAAAACTAACCACAAAATCTTTTTCACTGCAATTGATGTCAGAATTTGTGGCCCTTGAGAGGTATCTTAATCTTGATGTAGGTCATTTCCTGTTTGTTCTTTGTGTGTGAAGAATTTGTTTTATCCAGTAAAGTGAACACTTCCAACACTTTTCCATGTTTGGATACGTAAACTGTGTAAGGTTTACCCTCCTTTGATTGAAAAGATAATTCTAGTCTAGAGCCAAGTCTAGTGGTGTTGTAATAGTCTTGTGGTACCGTAGTGAATACAGTTGATTTTACTTCCAATCAGAAAACTCTGACCTATCATTTGTATTTTACTTGTATAAATTTCTACCCACTCAGCAAAGAAATTGTCATTGAAACAGTTAGTAGCAACAAAAACTATGCCTTCAAAAATGTTCTCTAAAATAGCCATAGTAACTAATATCTACTTCTGAAATTTTTTTAAAAAGAATTGCAGTTTACCACAACCTATGTGTTCACCACAGATGTGAATCTCCAGTAATAGTTTTCAAGTATCTAAAGATGTCAACTATTCTTTTGAATGTTTGAAATATTTTTCAAAATTCCCATATTTTATCTCTGGATTTCATATTTAGAAATGATAGAACTGTTGTGTTTTTATTGCCTATATTCATGGATTTAACTCACCTTTTTTGTATTGATAGTGTCCAATGTTTTTTGGGTTTTATCTGATACTAGAATCCCATGGTCATATAGTTCATTCATTGCCATAACTACTTCCTAATTGTTCTATTCTTTAATATTTGTGAGAAACTTTCAACATATGAAGAGACGGCACTTGTTTTTTTTTTTTAATGAGGGCAGGGATACTTACTTCCTAGTAATCAACTTGTCCCCTGATTATTAAACTAATTTAACCAAATCACTGATGTTTATATAAAGTCATTACTCATCTTTCATTTGGGAATTGCCAAAGTTCAAACCCACTTTCTGTTTCAGTGTTGTAAAAGTAAAGAGTTGTTCAAAATGTGTAAAGTTGAACAGGATTGAAATTGATATTTCTATTAATGTCAGCTAACTTGTTCTTCCACATAAGTACAAAGACTACATCCCAAGAGCGTGAGAAACACAAGGGAATGAATAAGATTTGTCACTGTACAATGAGTGAAGATCATAAGCAAGCTGCATATATACCGATGGTAATCCATGAGATCAAATTCCTGCACATTAAGAAATAGACACCTATCTGTGGGACTGTCTGCCTTAACATTTTGTCTGTGTTTAAGTGTATTTATAATGTCCACAGCTTTGTTTCTGCATGGGATACTTTATGATGAGTTTCTTTTGAAACTGTCTTTAGCTTATTTTATCTGTAACTAACTCATGCATATTCATGATACACCTTTTTCTACTGTAGATGCCGGATTTGCTACGGGTCGAGAAGAGGACACTCAACAGGAACTCTTGGAACATCCCGAAGTTTGTACCACCCTCCTCGAAGTCCTTTCCTCCTCCTTCTCCTCCTCCTCCTCTTCCGACGTGAGCGTGGAGGCAACCAAGGTGGCTTTAAGGAGGCTCTTGACCCTCTCCAAGCCTTCCTCCATCAACAAGATGTCCTCCATGAACAGATCAGAGCTGTGTCGCTGCGATCTGCTCTCTGTCATCTTGGATAATTATGCAGATGTTCTGAAGGGCATTGAGAACAAAGACGGCGGTAAGAACGTTGCTCAAGTGATGTTTTAAGTAACGGTCTCATGACCATAGTGACTAGAAAACACAACAAAACAAAACCCCAAAAAACAAAAAAAAGGAAAACAAAACCAAAAGGTTAAGGCCGCCAAAAAAGGAAAAAAATCCCCAAGCCGGGCCTCCTTCCGGCCCAAGGAACCCCAAGGGGGAACCAAAAAAATTTTGAAAAAAGGCCAAAATTTAAAAGGAAGTCCGAAAAAAGTGGAAAAAAAAAAAGAAAAAAAACTCAATGAAAAAGAATTGAACAAGGAACCAACCCAAGTTAAACCCAACAAAGGAAACTTACCAAAAGAAAAACCCCTCCCGGTGTAAATAAGATGGAATAAAAACCCTAACGTAAAAGAAAATTTTAAACAACAATCCTGGACCCATTTTATATAGAGATAACACCCAAAATAAACTTTTTATTCCATCAAACAGAAGGGGGAGGGGATTCCCTCAATTTAGACACCTCCCCCAGGCCAAGACAACTTGTCCTCCTTTCTTCATATATAATATTGTAACCCTGCAAACATTTATCCTGTTCAGTCTCCAGATACCTCTCTTGATCTCCTATAAACTTAATCCAAGCCCTGTAAGTAATGCCATATGGATTCGTAACTGCTACAGATGTGCAACAGCTCTTCCTCTTACCCCCTTTATTCCTTTGCTCCTTCGAATCAATAAGGTCAATGTGAATGTCGTTTCGTTGAATGTGCCTTCACCCAATTCCTTTTGTGATTATTTATCACTGTTGTTCAGTTCTCTGCCCATAGTATTCGTCGTCTCTTCTCCTTACATACGTTTTCTCTTTCTAGGAGTCCGTTGTCTGCTCATCGAGCTAATAGCTGTCCTCGTCGAGAACACCATCACTGCCATGCAGCTTAGACGATTACTGCAACTCTGTGACACTGAAGAAGAATACATCTTGGTATATTTCTTTCAAACTATCATAACTTTTTTCTCTTGATTTTAAAATACTTCAACTTATCTTGCTGTATGGCCAACTTGATACACAGTGTATACTAAGATGCAACTATACCTTATAAAGAGAAACAAGTAAATCTTTCAAATTTATTACAGCCTAATACATAAATCTATATGGGATTTTGGTGCCTAAGCTTATAATCAAGTACTAATGTTCACCATGTTTGCCTACAGAGTTTGATACCATGTGTATTTTACTAATATTCTACAACACCAGTGCCGTATGCAGTCTTTTGCATCTTGGGGAGGAGTTTTCTTGAATCCTTATTCCTTTTTCATTTTTTAAAATATTTTTTATTATATCTTTGTTACGAAATGTGTTTTTGTTAAATATTAGTGAGACTTTGTCTGTTTCTCTACAGCCTGAGTTGCTTAAGACGTTGCTGAGCATAGCCTGTGCTACTCAAGACAGACCCAATCATTGTATATCATTCCCAGTGGTCAGCAAACCATATCCGGAGGTGCACATGCAGGAGAACCATTTCAACCAGAAGACTGCACCCTCATGCAACATCTCAAAGATAGCCCCTCTGCACCTCTCCTTGGAGAATGTCTTGCAGTGGCCGCCTCTCCTGTCGAAGGGACTTTCTATGAGCATGTGGATGAAGCTGGAGGAGTCACCTAAAAAGACTTCAGTGATGAAGAGAGGAAAAAGTGGCAGCTTTGAAAAGAGATACAGCAAAGCCAAAGAAGGATCCAAAAGTAAGATGGTCAAAATGGTTGAAAAAGTGATTGATGCAGAATTGTGTGTCTAAACGTTAAGTATTTATGCTATTCAGAAGAACGGTTCAACAAATTTGTGAAGTTTACTGCTGAGGGATCAAATTTTAAGCATTTGATCTTGTACTACGGCCAATTTCTTCAAGAACTTTTAAGAATACAATGCCTGTTCCAAAATCATCTCCTTTGAACAAAAGTTCTTACTATGGTACCATAAGACCTATTAAACCTGACTATTGTACCTGTACCATGGATGCCCCCAACTCACGGTGTACCACCTAGATTGAATATGCAGCTATTCATTTCAGACATGGTTTAAATAGCAACTTACTTGCAATAGCAAATAACATCAATTTCACAGTATCTCTCTTGTTAACAGCTACTTGCTAATTGCTTGTAGTTTGCTTGTACTTATGTTTGATGATATATTTACTCTCCAATGTCTTATCTTGCCTTTGCAAAATGATCTTGTTTGAGTTTGATCAGAGATTCTCGTCGCTAATGGCAACCCACAATCAATGTCTGACTGTGTATGCTGTGTGTCTGCTAGTTAAATCCATTCAGGGCATGTGTTAATGAGATGCATGTGTTATGATTTCACTAAAGGACTTTGTTCAATAGTAGGATGCTGAGGGGGCTGCAGCATAATGCCTGTGTTCTGCAGTTTGACACAATAGGCACTGTTGGTCTGTCGGGATATCCTCCAGGGATGTGCCCAGGATTTCCTGAGTGCCGGGTATACTGATCGCCGTCCTGGGGGAGGGTCTAAGGGGGAGGAGGTGTCCCCCTCCCCTTTGAGAAATTGAATTTGAATTTTGAAGGTGCTCAGATGCCAAATGCTGGCACTTGTGTAGCTTTTTAAGCACATACACTAGTTTTGCTAACAATTTACATTTTAAAATTTTTTGTGTGAAATATATTGTTAGGAATGTCAGGATTTTAGATGAAAATAGTGCTGGGCGGGATTCACGATTTTTAAGTCAGTGCTGGGTGGTACTTTTGAGTGCTGGTCTGGGCCGCCCAGTGCCGCCCAGCGTGGGCACATCCCTGATCCTCCATTGTTTGATGTATTGATTCAGCCTCGCTGCCGGGGACTTTGCAGCTGCTGCAGCAGATTTTCATTTTGATACAGTGCCCAAGACTTTTAAGCCCTTCAATCAATACCTAATGACTGGCTAATCCTATCCAACATTTTGGCACGTTTGATGTTTAGTCGTTAATGTTGTTTCTCTTTCTTTTCAATCATGAGTGTTTCCTTTTGTCATATGAACAAGAGCTGGCATCAGATAACATCATGATAAGAGGGTTTAAACTTTCAAGGTCACAGGTTCGTTGATCACGAAAGTGAAAATGGCTGTCCACATTTATCAAATCTCAGTCAATCTCTTACCTTGGATATCCTTATCCAGTTTAACATTATTATATTTTGGTCTTGCTGACAAATGCATACGATTGAGAATTTATAAACAAATTTGAAAGGTGATAGAACAGGTTGACTAGACTAGAACTCCCTCACAAAGAGATAGCAGTATTAGGATTGCTACCCAAACAAAAACAAAAACAAGGGCTGGATAGCTTAGTAGGCAGACCACAGAACTTGTAATACTGAGGTCATTGGTTTCATCCCATTCTAGCCTAACCTGCAAACCAACAATGAAACTTTAGCCTAACCTGCAAACCAACAATGAAACTTTAGCCTAACCTGCAAACCAACAATGAAACTTTCATCTCACTGCCATTAAATCCGGCTAAGTGTCATCATGTAAGCATAACTAAACACGTTTGGATGTTAACAGTTTTTGTTAACCTGTGATTGAATTCATTTTCGATCAGTAATTGCCTAATATAAGTATCCTCAGGTGTACTGTGCTAGTACCGTCCTTTTCCTGTCTTCCGCACGCAGCTGATCGAGTTTAGGTGACCATTATTTTCAAACAATTGCACCATAAACTCTTGGGCTAAGTAACGTCTTATTGATTCTCTCTCCGCAAAATATTGCAGGACGTTCGGATTCTAGGTCAACAGATCAGATTAAGTGCAAAGATCAAGTCCATGTATTCTCTGTTGGAACAAGTCACCATTGTTTGGAGGTCTGGGCAGGATTTAGACCATCATGTCTAATCTTAAGGTAAGTAAGTAATGAGGTGTATAAAGGTCACAGATTTGCTTGTGTTTACACGATAAACAGCTCTAGATAAACCAGCCTTTATTTTACGGCTATGATAAGCGCATTCTTAATCATGCCCCTGCTGAGTGCTTTGGTTGACCACAGAATGGAAAATAGATATTTTTTCCTGTCGGATTAGAAATGGCTAAATTTTTTACAGAAAAGAGGAAAAAAGGAAAAAAGGAAAGATAAATTCTGTCGGGAGGGTCATGGATAGCACTAGCACAGTTTTACTATGTACATATAATGTGTGTTAAGTTGTTCTTGTTGTTCAGATGTCCTTAATAGAAGGTGAACAGGCATCTTTGATTTCTGGGGACGGTACATGGAAACCTGGGGACTGTTTGAGAGTGTCCTTGCAAATGTCCCCATATTGATATACTGTCCTGGGAATATCCATGAAAATGTAAAAAACAATTGAAAAAGGAAAGATGTGTTTTGTAAAGAGGGTCATGGATAGCACTAGAACTGTTTTTCTATGTACATATAAAGCGTGTTATGCTGTTATTGTTGTTCAAAGGTCCTTTATATAAGGTTACCAGGCGTCTCTGTTTTCCGGGACAGTACATTGAAACCCGAGGACTGATAAGAGTGTCCCTGGAAATGTCCCCATATTGATATCCTGGCCTGGGAATATCCATGAAAATGTAAAAAACAAAATCCATTTCACCCGCTTGGCCTCCCATTTGTAGAAATAGCTTGATAGTAAGTTGTGATTGCTTAGAACAACAAACGTATAGACAACCTAAATCATTCAACCATGTCATACATAGCCTGTGATTCACACAGTTAACACTTTTTACATTTATATCAATATTAGATGAAATGTCAGTACCTGGCATGATAACAGATGCACAAATATCTTTCTTCTTCATTTTCCACAACTTCATTCGTAAATCAAACAATGCAAGTATTGTTTTGATTTTTTGGGCACATGTATAAATCATCCAAGCAACATTTTGTTTCAAGATTAAAGTTTACAGTATACTAAAATTTTGAGCTAGTTCTGTGTATGTTACACATCATCAGTAGAACAGAAAATACTTTTTGCCGCAAATTCAATGTCTTTAAGGAAGGAATTTTCCTGCAATGTTTAGGGTGTTCTCTATCTGTTATGATAAACTTGTATGTATTCATAGACTGTCATCTAACAGCAAAGTTCTCACAGAGGTGCAATGTACTGGAATAATACCTTTGGGTGAATGGTGTCATCTGGCTCTGACGTATAAAGAGGAATCTTTGCAAAACAACAAGATTCTTGGAAAGGTAACTTCTTCAAAAATACCTCATTCTGTCCTTCTTTCCCCCATTTCAAGTGTCTCCTTCAAAGTACAGCAACCCCTGCATCCTCCATTGCTTGTACCCATCATCACTCATCAAAATATCGTGAATATTCAGTGGATGCTTAATTTCTTATCAGATTGTTTCATATCAAAAGGCATGCAAGTAGTTTATCTGTGAGCTATGAATATTTATAATAAGCTGGTGGTACATTATGGCTATCTTCTTATGTTGCCAAGGGTTAAATGTCTGTCACCCTTGCCAGGAATAGTCAAATGTTTTGCAAACATCTTTTGTCTTGCGTTATACTTGATTTTCTGCCTGTTTCATGATAATTGGCTTTAAGGTAAATTTTCTCGGGAAGAAATGATTTTACACCGTGCGTCATGTCAGCCATTTGTACATTTGATCATCCAACAGATTACATTAGTTACGAATGGACAGTTACCCAAACCGGTCACCTTGGAAACCTCACTGAGGTCGTTGCCAAAGACAACATCACATGGTTGGTTGTTTATAGGTCAGAGTTCAGAATGTGACACATTCCAAGAGGGCTTTGGAAATGTACACATTGGAAATATGATGTTGTTTAATGGTAAGTTTTAAAAGTGTGTCATTACTTAAGTTGAACATTCTTCTTAATACTATACTCTTCACCACATCATTAAGTGGATGGTGGAACTAGTCATGAGTTTTTTAGGGGTTGTTGTATTTTTTTGGAAGGGGAAAGTTCCAAACAAGGTTTGCAACTCTTGATTGTATGTATGATGAAAAATACTTTAATATTTCTCTGCACTTTTAGTCATCTACTTGATATGAAAATCACCAACTGTTTCTTTATTTGGATGTGGATGGGTAGGGGGGAGGGGCTACTTAAGTTTTTCATTCGTTATGAGATGTTAGACTAAACTGACATAGATTCCTTCAATAGCTTTCCATTAACTGTATACTATAGCATCATCAGGTTGTGATGAACTCAATAAAAAATGTAACTTTAATGACGTTGATAATATTTTGGCAGCTAAGGAATGAATATAACAACTTTTTTTTTTCTTGCTCTGGAGTCGTCAAATGAAATTTTGCTTCTGTCTCTTAACTTGAACAGATTTCACAACCCTGAATAATGAGTTGACTCTTCATCTTTATTCAAACGGACCAAATTACTTCGGTCTTTCCACCTGTGAAGGACCACAGCACAGGTCCCTCTATAGCAGACATCTCAAGGCCGATCACATAAATTCAGATCTACACTGGGAGTTTCTGAATGGAAAACGAGGAGTTGATTACAAACAGTTCAAGGTAAGGCTATTAAAACTCATTCAGTCTATTCCATCTAGCTGAAATTGAGTGAAAGAGTAGAGCAAAAAAAAATGGTGGATAATGTGAATTGAATATGATACAACAATTATAGACTGCTACACCTGGATATTTGTAGTTTTGAATTATTATCAGCCGTAATCATTTTCAAAGAAGACATTTGCATTTGGTTACTAGGTGTACATAATCATCGTTATCATCGCTTGAGAGTTTCTGAGTGTGTCTATTATAATCACATGGCAGGACAAAAATTGAGGGATTTTGTTTGCCTGGTTGTCTCTTCGACATCCAAGTCTTACTCTTTGGTTGTCCAAACAGCAAATTTGGTGGTCAGAAAACAATGTAGCACAAGTAACGATAAGCAGTATGTACAATTTATCATGTAACCTGTTTGCGGGTATTTAATTACAATGCAATGTGAATTTGATGTAAACAAGTTGTCGTTCCCCCCGGACAACCTCCACTGCTGATTTCGGTTGTCTGATCAGATTATTTGGTCCTCTAGGACAACCAGACTACCATTAAACATTTGCCCCGACATGATGACACCCCAAGACCATCGCTACAACAAGAAAACAATCATGAAAAAACAACAATGACGACGAGCGAAAAAAGGAGGCAAAAAAACAACAGGAAAAAAACTAGGCGCACCCCCTCTAAAGGGAACGAAAAAACAAAAATCCAAAAGGAAAAATTTCCGAACCTGCCAAACAAAGTAATTAATCTTTGAAAAAACAAAGAAGGAACCCAAACTAGCACCTGTACATCCTGTGGTATCGACTTTTGAGGAGTGGTGGTCTGGAAGGCGTAGTCCTCATGGAAGATCCTTGGTCCTGGGCATGAAAGTTTTGCAGAACACTGCCATAAGGACTACGAGTCCTGTTCACCGGCCAATGATTATATTTTGCTCATTTTCAAATTACGTTGAAAACTTGCTACTCATTTCTCCGGTTCTGATTCTTTTACTTTTTAGGAATCATTAATCTTGGGATACTCACCCAACGTGCATCACCACTGTAATATCTTTAAGAAAACTCACCAGCAGGGAAATACCTTGAGCAGGGTCTTACCAGGGAAATCATCTCCTAGGGAAGGAACAAGTCAGTCCCCAGATGTCATCCAAGCCTTTGTCTCTTGTCACATTCCTTTGTCATCTTCTCATCATCTCGTTAAAGCCATCCACGATATTGGCGGCATTAGTTCCTTTCTCTTTTTTCTCGCAAAGGTAAGGAAGGAATCTCCTTAAACAAAGACACCGTACTTTTGAAGTGGTCTGTTCGGTTGTAATGTTACCATTTTGCTAGGTAGTAAAATGAATGCATAGGTAAACCAAGTGATAGTGTCGTAATGGAGCACTTGAAATTTGAGTTAGTTTTGTCCATTTCTTGTAGTGTTCTTTGGCTGGAGTCACTGTAATTTCTCTACCAAGAAGGGGGGAGGGGAGGGTATGGGGGAGGGAAGAAGTAAGATTTCTATTAAATATTTTCAGATATTTAATTTTTGGAAAAACTAACATTTGATTAAGGACTGTTGTTAGGGCTTTTGACTAGTTAGATGAATTATGTAAATTGTTCATCAAGATGTAAAATAATTTTACAATTTGCAATTGTTATCTTTTCTCCTTGTTCAGTTGGTGGAATGTACACCCAGTCCCGGACACCAAGCTGATGCCGTCAGACTTCTTATGGTTTTACAAAACTCGAGTTATTCTCTTGCCTCTGAATTCAGAACTATGTCAGGACCTTCAATGTTAGCAAAAGTTTTGATCTCATCAAAATTTAAAGTTGGACCAGAACTTTTGAAGGTGTGACATGCAAAAGTTCTTTTTTTCTTATTCATTTTTGTCGTTGTTTCTTAGTGACGTTATATTACAGCTGAAATGTGAAAACAAGCAAATAATGTATGTTTCAATTCAATTCTCTCATTTATCAAAGAGAAATCATTTATTAGTCTATAAAATGCAGAAATTATGACTCGACAGAACTGTGCAGCATCTCTCATGAAGATATTTGAATTGCAAAATCAGGAACGAAAATACAAGCATGAGCTTTTTCCGCAATTTCGCAGAATATCCGTGATTTTTTTTCTACCTCCGAGATTTACACCTCTAAATTTCCGTGAATTTTTAACAACAGCGTTGTATTTTTTGATTCATCGTTCGCATGTTTTTCATTACCTATAGATATCCAACCTGAAGGGGGACACAAATTTATCCTCACACACTGTAGCATACACAAACTGGAGCCTATACCGCAATTTTTGCAAAGTTCCTTGATTGTTTTTTTACCCCAGGCTCATCCTTGTAAATATCACAAACCCGGCTTAGGGACTCTCAATATACTTTGCAGGAGATTATTTTTTCAACGTTAAAGTTGTTATCCAGCAAATATATATTGTATATATATATATATATATATATACAGGGTAGTGCCCAGGATTTCCTGAGTGCCGAGTATACTGATCGCCATACTGGGGGAGGGGTCTAAGGGGGAGGGGGTGTCCACCTCCCCTTTGAGAATTTTTTTGATTTTTGAAGGTGCTCAGATGCCAAATGCTGGCACTTGTGTAGCTTTTTAAGCACATACACAAGTACTAGTTTTGCTAACAATTTACATTTTTTAATTTTTTGTAGTGAAATATATTACGTACCTGGTAAAAGTTATTAGTTTGTTTCAAAGAGATTTGACAAGGGACCGATTGAGAGCTGTAAGTAATGTTTCTCGCATGCGTAACTGATGCATTATTAGTCTGTATGATTTTGGCATAGGCTAGGCCCAATTTATGTTGAATATATCAGGAATGTCAGGATTTTAGATGAAAATAGTGCTGGGCAGGATTCACGATTTTTAAGACAGTGTTGGGCGGTAATTTTTAGTGCTGGGCGGTGCCGCCCAGTGCGTGGGCACATCCCTGTATATATATAATTTCTGATCTGGTTGTAGGTTCTCTTTGATGGTTGTTGCAGCCCAGCTGTCATTTACTACTGCACACTAACTGATTCTTACAAAGTACATCGAGAGACTGACTGCATCCTGCAAGATGAAGACATTTTCACCCAGCTGATCCTCAACTGGAGGATCTGGAATCAAGGAGATCCATCCTTATTCTGCCTCCTCCTAGACGCCATACAGATGCTAATCAAACGCAACCACCCTCATCGTAACTTCAACTTTGAGAAGCTGCAGAGTGTCGGCCTCGTTCAGAAGCTGCTCGTCATGTGCAAGGTTCGTCGGATGCAATCAAACTTGTCCAAAAGGTTCTTGGCATGAAAAAATATTTCTTCAAAAAATGCAAAAAAAATCAAAAGAAGGGAAATTTCCTTTAAGACAACCCCTTGGACTTTGGTGGGCCAATAAAACCCAATCCAACAAAACCAAAAGAAATCAACCTCATGAAAACCCCTTCCCTGAGCTTAAGGCTGCTATCGTCAGCTACAGTGTTGTCTTGTCTCTCATATCTTTGGTTAAGATTTTGCCTTGTGCAACTTCATACCATGCACAAGTCTACATGCAAGCATTCAGTGACATTATGCGATCTGTGTTGTGGTTGTACCTAAATCAAACGTTATGCCTGGCTGCAGTACAGATATTCTTTATGGTGAATGGATCACAAAAAAAATGGTGAAATAGTGTGATCTGTTGCTGCTAATATTTTGCAAAACATTAGAATAATAGGTATTTTGTGATTCATTAGACTCTGAATCTGTTGTTTATCTCTCTTCCTACCTATTAAATTAACAAATATGATCGTTTTTTTGTTTTTTTTCATAGGAGAGGCATGATGATGACCTTCCTGCAGTTCCTCCTTCCTCTCTAGAAGGCCTTGTCAGACTAATCAGGACCATGTTAGGGCTTCCTACAGATCCAGCGGATCCTCACCTCATGGCTGAGATTTCTGATTTCTTGCTCTCAACACATCCAGCTGTTAACACCTTTGTTTGTCATGCTCCTTCCAGCTTCTACTTCAACCAGCATAAATGTAAGTCATGCAGCTCTATATGTGCTAAATGGGTGTGGTCACCATGGTTACCGTAGTGTGGTCACCATGGTGACCATAGTGTTCACACTCATACTTTTTTCACCCTTTTGGATGTTGTCACTGTGGTGTTACTAAAACCATGTTTCTCCAGACTGTTACCATTTGTTTTAACCAACAGTTTTTGTGGCCAACATTGTTTTGGTTTATGATTGGTTTGTGTCACCATGGCATCACTTAAGTTTTTCTTTTGTCCCTTCTAATACATAATTTATACCACCATATTGTTACTCTCAGCACATTTTCATAATGTAAATTCATTAGTGTGGCCACCATGGTACTACTTTCAGAATTTTTACATCCTTTTAATACCTGGGCTGGGTGACCATGGTGTCGCCAGCAGTATCTGTCTGATGCCATTTAATACCTGGGTGGGGTGACCATGGTGTCGCCAGCAGTATCTGTCTGATGCTGGGTGGGGTGACCATGGTGTCGCCAGCAGTATCTGTCTGATGCCTTTTAATACCTGGGTGGGGTGACCATGGTGTCGCCAGCAGTATCTGTCTGATGCCTTTTAATACCTGGGTGGGGTGACCATGGTGTAGCCAGCAGTATCTGTCTGATGCCTTTTCGTATGTTTACTTTACATCAGTCTCGTCGACAGTGGTACAGACATCTCGGAGCAGAACGAGAACCCAAAGTGTGGAATTGTCTGATGCCAAAGATGATGACATCAAAGGAGAGGATGCCAGTGAACATCATCCTTCCAATGGTCAAGACAGCCCTACCTTAGACAACAAGGATGCTGATAGCTCCATTTCCATAGCAAACACTGCAAATCAAACAGTAGACTCCATAGCAACTGTTGATGATCCATCAGGCATCAGTAGTCAGTCTGGACATGGTAATGATAGCCCTTGCCTACAGCCTTGTTTGAAGCAAAAACATGAAAGAATAGAAGTTTATAGTACTTCAAGTCTCAATGTGTGTTTGCCAAATTTTAACTTTGACTTTTCCAGCTTCCTGCCCTAAAAGCTCAGTGAAAATAACACCGTTCTATGCAATTTTCATATTAATAATCATTATTTTTATTGAGTTATCTGTCGTTTAACATTTTGAGCTGAATAAAATTCGCCAGATTTTTGAACGAGTCTGTAGATTCTACAAACTTCATTCAAAATTTGCAAGCCCCGCCCAACAGATCATGGACCAATCAGATCTCTCTGTTTTGTTTACGACTGTTAGGCCTGTGTGCTAGCCTGTGTTAGGTCCATTCTCTTGAATATCATATATCTTTCTTTCGGTCTTACCGATGTAGCTTGCGAAATTGTGTCATTTCCTTCCATTGCAAGGAATAAACAGGTGTTTTCAGATGTTTCCTCCATGAAATTGGGTAAAAAAAGTGGACAATACGAGTATATATCTAGGTTACATTTGTGTAATGAACATGATGATATGGATGGTCGCAGTGATTTTATGGTAAATTGTTGGCACCATAAGGGCAGCAGAAAATAAATTTCTTTCTTTCGATTGCGACAGCTTTTCTCCATTAAACCCACCTGGTCAGAGGGCATTTAGAATAAGAAATATTGAATCTGCCTTGGAAAGTTTGTTTTCCAAAATTCATCAACAAACACACATTGAGACTTTAAACTCAAAGATGATTAAAGGATTATCCAATTATTAAAGTGGTTTGTTTCTCTGGTTTTTTTTGTTTTTACTACATTTTCTATTTTTATTTAAAATTTTATGTTCAGCTGTAGACTACTATTAAGTGATTTTGTGGTGGTTGGTTTACATTCGACTTCATATATGGTTAGAAAAAGTAGTAAAAAAGCCTGCCAAGGTAAAGGTACATAGGTTTGAGAGCCTGGAAGCTGTGGTACTTGTATGATCTTTAACACCAACAGACTGCGTCAGAGAAAACATACATTTACCTTCGATAAAGCTAAAATGCCGACTCAAGTTTTAGACGAGATTGTCAGCTTCGGTCAAATAGTCTTTGGAAAACAGTAAGTTTCATGTGAAACTGTTCCCAGTCTTGTTTCAACCCTTCTCCTGTTTGCTTTTCATGTGTCGTTCATACTCATGGAATCTAACAAGAGCTGTAAGGAACCATAGATATTCTTAACCATTTTCCTGAATGAGTAAAATATATTCTGGTTGGACTTGGCTATGATCATATTGTCATCAAAGTGTGACAGATACCGTTAAATTTCAAACCATTTTTGCTTGAAATAAAAGAAGAAGAAGAAAACTTGCATTTTCAAGTTAGTGACTGGAAATTGTCTGCCTATCCGGCAAACACGTTGAAAATTACACATTTGAATATTTACATTTGCTTTGATTAAACATAATTACGTCATCTATCCACTTCTGCAGATTCACAGCCTCGCGAAGGTGGTGATTTTGTCATCCTCAGCATGGCCGACGTAACCTCTCCTACTTCTCTCAACAACCAAGATTTATCCAGTTTCAGCAGTTTGGGCGCCAGCGAGAAGAATCCCTCTTTGAACAAATTCAGTTCTTCTTTGCTGGATCTGTTGAGCGATGCCATAATGTCACAGAGCGAAGCTAATCTCGAAAAAATCCTGGGCATTGTTATTAAACTGGATACTCTGATTGTCTTAGCTCATCATAACTCCAGCCAAATAAGAACCAGCGTTGTTAAGGTGCGAGAGTAATAAACAACAGAACTTTGAAGCGAGCATCCAATGATAGTTGGATAGGGGAGGGAGGTGGGGGGGGGAGAGATGTTTTCTCAAATGTTATCCATATTTGAGAGTCTTTACATCATTATTTCATCTTTGGAATGTTTACGTTTTCTAACATTTCTACTTTGCTACTGGAAGTGTTGAGTGTGTCTGTTTCTTGGGTGTTTTTTGTTTGTGGGGGGGGGGGGGGAGTTGTGGGCTCACTCTCAGACAGTGGGGGCTCCCTTTCAGACAGTTATAGTTTGTAGTTTGCCAGATTCAGTATCATCTGTTCAGGATTTATTTAATAGTTGGTTTGGTTTGATCAGTTATCAGACTGTTTGAGTATGTTTTAAAACTTTAGCAGTCATTGTGACAAATTTACCACTTTTCTTCACTTTTTGAATCCTCTGTGCAACTTATAAAACATAACTTACATTTTCTCATTTCCCAATGCTCTGTTACTGCCTTTCTGGAATTTGTTAATACTCTTTGGCTATTTATTGGTCCTGGCATCACTCCTTTTTCTCTCTTTAGCTTCTGTATTTAAGTGATAATATCGTTTCAATACACACAAATTTGATTCTGTGTAAACCTACGCATTCTGGGAAACACCGTGTCAGTCTCGTTGCTTTCTACTTTTCATTCAGCTCATTCATGTGTACTTCCACGTTGCCACGGAGGACCACGTCGAGTCCTACTTAAAGAGCAGAGTCTTTCACTTATTAGCCAATCAGCTTCACCAATATCCAGCAAGCAGAGAACAAGTGGAGGCATGTCTGCTGGTGTTATTCAGTAGGCCAGTAGGACTGGATGACCGGTAAGGCTCAAAGGATAGCTGTGGTGGACAGTCGTCTTCCAAAACAGCTATTAAGAAACCATTTTAATCCAATGTGCTGATATCAAAGTTACAAGTTTTCTTCACACACAGTACTGAAGACTTGAGCAAATCTAAATATGACATCATCAACGTACCACACATGCTTGAATTTGTAGTGACTGTCTTTGTTTATGACAATGACAATTTTCTGAAACGTAGATGGAGTTTTCCAGATTTCCATTACAGGAGTAAGTAAGTATTATAAAGAGAAAAGAAAGAAAACTATTGGATAGTGAAGCAGATTTGGCTTGATGATGTCATCTTTGGACTTGCTTAAGTCTTCAGCTTTGTGTGTGGAAGGAAAATAATAAAAGTGATATGCATCCTTTCTGCTTGGAAATGTATGAATACATAGAATTACCAGCCACTTGCATCTTGTTGAGGTCAAACATTGAATGAATGCATGAAATTACCACTTGATTGCACCAGTTTGCTTATGAAAATGTATCAATGTATGAAATTACAAGCTGATCGCACCAGTATGTACAGGAAAATGTAGGACTGTATGAAATTACCAGCTGATTGCACCAGTTTGCTTATGAAAATGTATCAATGTATGAAATTACCAGCTGATCGCACCAGTATGTATAGAAAAATGTAGGACTATGAAATTACCAACTGATTGCACCAGTTCGTATAGGAAAATGTATGACTGTATGAAATTAACAGCTGATTGCACCAGTTTGTATAGGAAAATGTAGGACTGTGAGAAATTACCAGCTCATTGCACCAGTTTGTATAGGAAAATGTAGGACTGTGAGAAATTACCAGCTCATTGCACCAGTTTGTATAGGAAAATGTAGGACTGAATGAAGTTACCAGCTGATTGCTCCAGTTGGTATAGGAAAATGTATGACTGTATGAAATTAACAGCTGATTACACCACTTTGCATATGAAAATGTATGAAATTAACAGCTAATTGCACCAGTTTGTATAGAAAAATGAATGACTGTATGAAAGCACGAGCTGATTGCACTAGTTTTCATATGAAGATGTATGAATGTATGAAATTACCAGCTGATTGCACCAGTTTTCATATGAAGATGTATGAATGTATGAAATTAACAACTGATTGCACCAGTTTTCATATGAAGATGTATGAATGTATGAAATTACCAGCTGATTGCACCAGTTTTCATATGAAGATGTATGAATGTATGAAATTAATAGCTAATTGCACCAGTTTGTATAGAAAAATGAATGACTGTATGAAATCACGAGCTGATTGCACTAGTTTGCATATGAAAATGTATAACTGCATGAAATTAACAGCTGATTGCACCAGTTTTCATATGAAGATGTATGAATGTATGAAATTAACAATTGATTGCACCAGTTTTCATATGAAGATGTATGAATGTATGAAATTACCAGCCGCTTGCATCTCTTTGAGGACAAAAAATGAATGAATACATTAAATTAACTGCTGGTTGCACCAGTTTGTGAATGAAAATGTATGAATGTATGAAACTACCCCAGGTTGCACCACATTGAGTAAGAAAAAATATGAATGTATGGAAAGTTTGTATCATACAAATGTGAAAAACATAGTTAATTTAAAAAATATCAAACTATGTAAAAACCATCTTTTTAGTAGTAAAATTGAGTGCTGATTTACTTGTTGCTTAACTACACTCTTGCCAGGATTTGATTATAAACATGAAACTCTTTTACCTCTTCATAAGTCAGTCGGCCCTTTTCCCTTTTCTTGTTTTGACATGAGAATTATTTATGAAATGATACTGTTTTTTATTTCAGACTTGATTTTAATGACATGAGAGCTCCAGATGAGTTTAGCCAGATGTCGACCATTCTCTTATTATCAGTACTGGAAAGATGTCTCCACGACCCTGTCCTCTGTACCAAGACGCTCTGTATAACCCTGCATGTCAGTTTACTTGATCACTACTCACGGTTTGAAATATCTTTATTGTTGTAATGACCTGTCAAATATTGCTATATCAGTGTCTGTCATTTCTTTCATCATGTTTGTCTGACATTTGTCAAAATTTTTAGAAAATATGCCATTTGCAAATTTTGCCTTTGGAGTCTTACACAGAGTAACAAGAACTGAAGTATTCATTGTTTTTGTCATTGGTGTATAGAGTATCTTCTTCTTTGGTATGTTCAGTGCCACATATGACCAGTAAAAACATGCCACAGGAAGCTATGAAATCCTGTCAATGCCCCCTTTGGTTACATGTGAACTGCCTTAAATTCTGATTGTTGCCTTTTTCCCCCCATTGAATAATAATAATAATAATAACTAAGATTTATAATGCGCTAATTATAAACAAAATAGTGGTCAAAAGTGCCATACAAATAAATATGAATAGAAAGAAAAGCAAAAATAATATCCCATGTAGTTAATGTCTACTTCTAAGCAGCCTTCGTTCACCATATCTACTAAACACACAGTGACTTCTGACTGGATGATTTCGCCTGCCTCAGTAATTTTGAACTTAATGACTGCTGGGGATACATTCGCATCCATAGAGGAAGGGGAGGGCAGGGGGGTGGAAGTGGTCAGGGGAATAGAAGGGGCATTGGTAAGTGGTGATTTCTTTGATGGCAGCCAGCTGTGAAGGGTACAATTGTTCAACCACACTGATATCTACTTTGTCTTCCTGATCTGACATCAAAAAGATGATGCATTTACTCTCTCCAGTGTTCAAAACGAAGAGTGCAGGCCCCCCCCCCTCCCCCACGCCCACTAAATGAAGTCTTCGCCCAGATATTTGATGGTTTGTTTCCTTGTCATCCAACAGCTTTTTGAAGGTGTACCAGTGCTCATTCCTGTTCTTCTGGAGAATGGGTTCATCGAGGCTGTAGTCAATGTCCTGGCTGCTACCAGTGCACTCTGCTCAGATTCTGCTTGTCCCGAAGAACTCGACCTTCTCGTGGAGAATATCCAACACCTCCTGGCGAGCATCGCAAACAAAGTATTCTAGTGAGCACTTAGGCATTTTTGAAAAAGTTCTTTTATTCAAATTTAAGATTTTTTTTCTTTTTCTTATTTGTTTTACTATTTAGCCTCACTCTAATTGCTAAAGATTTCCATTATTTTTATTTTCCCCCCCCCCTCTGGACATTTATAAATCCATGTCCCATAATCTTTTAATCCAGCTTTGCATTGGTCCAACATGAAGGGGGTATCTATGTCTTTGTATCATTTGGGAAGAAAAGAAAGAAAATCACAATATGAGCTGAGCCAGCAGCTTTATTCAGTGAACAGCCTGATAGTTTTAATTGACCAAGTGTTTATATACGGTAGGGTTACTGGTAGTACCCCACCAATATTACACCAACGGCTGTAAACGACTAAGACAGGAATCCAGTTGCCACGGTTTAGGTGGATCATAATATTGTTTAGAAGTCAAAAACTTGAAGCAGGAAACATAGTAGAATGACCGGTTTTTGAACCTTGCGTAGCGTATTTTCCTTCACATTCAGCTGAGATGCATCCGTACTATTTTTTTTCCCCATTGCATCAGCTAAATATTGTCTCTTTGAAGTTTTCAAATTTTACAAATAACTCTTGTTAAAGTAGGAACAGTTATTGCCAATTGTCATGATCAATCTACTCACAATCACTGTTCTTGAAAGCGGTGCATCATTAGAGGGAATTAGAGGGACCTGACAATGTAACCACTTACGTTGAAGAGAAAAAATATTCCCGCTGTTTGTTGAAATCACCATCTCAATAACTCCAGTCACAGTTGATCGAATGCACCCGATTTTAGCTGGCTGAAGTGGTTGTCATGGAAGATGTTATTATAATCTTCTTGTCGATTTATCCGTGGAACCTGATACATTTTGGAACGTTTGGTTAGCTGTCAAAGTTCTCTGTACTTATTTTTTCCATCAAAATGCAATTTTTTTTGTTGGTAAAAGTATGATTTTTTTTCTTCTGTGATGAATGATTGAAATATTATAAAGAAAAAGAAAACATTTTAAGTTCAATTTCCCTGATGACATCATGCGCACTGCTGTTGCCAGGTGACTTTACTAAATATCAGCAATTTATCAACTATACCAAAATTTGTATCTCTACAATACAAAGTGTTATGAGCATGTGGATTCATAAATTTTTTTTTTTCAAAATGCAGAAAACTTTCTGAAATATAGTATTTAAAGGGTGTGAAGACTCGCGCACAAAGAAACGTCTAATGCCGGTAATCTGACCTAGTTTTGAATGAGGTGTAACAGAAGTGTTAGACACCACCATTGATCCCGAAAAATACACACAGCTTGCTACCGTCGGTTATTAGACACTAGTGTACAGTCAGTACATACAGCTGCGGTCAATACCTACAGCACAGTGGACAAACGATACAGCGATGGACATCTCAGGTCCAGCTAAAGATAACAAGGTATCACGTTTCAATACTGTCTGCATTTTGTAGCGACACGAACAAAACGTCACTTGCAAGCAACGGAAAGTTAACTTTTTCAGATGGCCGCATGCGGTTTGGGGCGAGTCTTCAATGCCTTTAATGCAATCAACTTCAGCCACCAGAAGATCCCTGTAAGTAACTTATATGTCATACTACTGTTTGCAATGCCTAGTATTTGTGGGTTCTTTTTTTCTCTCTTTCCTACTTTTGTTGTCATTACTGTATCTAGTGGATCATTTTTTTATATTCAATTCTTCTAGTTTCAACAAACCTGACCTCTATCAACATTTTGAAGATATGATGATGCTTTTAGGAGGTCTGGAGGAGAGATTCAGGATAAAGTATGGTAAGAGATAATTGTCTGTTCACTCTGTCTGTGTGTGTGTGTGTGTGTGTGTAATGTTGTTGTTTGTTTGTTGTTGGTTGGTTGGTTTTTTTGATTGGTGCTCATGACAAAGAAGAATACTATATATTAGTATTTCTCTCAGACCTCCATTTGCTCAACAGCATATAGAAAGATGAGAAGCAAATATTGCATGGGTATGAGAGGATGGGAATGAGATGGAACAGATTAGGTGGTTGAGGAAAATAATTTCAGTTTGGGAGAAATGGGTTTGCGGATTCGGAAAGGGGCGTTATGTGAGGGAGCATCTTCCAAAATGAACGAAATTCCATTTCCATGCAAGAGTAATTCTCACTTCCCCCCTTTTTGGGGAGAAAGGTTAGGCAAGGAGGAGTGCTTCTCGACCCCCATGGATATGATCGATTGAAGCTTCGAGGGTTAACTTTAATATTCGTGTTTCTTTTGGCTCTAAACAAAGATGCTCACTCTTTTAACCAGATCGTGACATTTTGAAAAACACCAGAAAATGATCTATTGTCTTTGAAGTAGTTGTGAAATTAATTTTAGTGGTTCTTATTACAATTTCTGTGATGTGACTGCAACAGAACCATGGTATGGGAAACCTTTAACTTCAGAAAGTTACTTTCTGTAGATTAGTTAAAAACAGGTTATATATCATTAATATGAAAAACCTTTGGACTATTCTTTGTATAGACGTTAAACTATTAAAAATTATGAAGCACTAACACTCTCCAAAAGAGTAATGTTGGAACTCCTCCAAACAGTAATTATAAGGGGGGGGGGGTAGGTTGGTAGGGACTAGCATCTATTAATAAGGTCAACTGGATTAAGGGTAGTTTATACGCATATCTTCACCATTCAAATGATGAAAGTGCAAACAAGGGAAATTTTTCTTTTTATTTCATAAGCAAAGTAATAGAATGTTGAAATGGAGGCTGTGAAGGCTCTCAAATACCGATCAATTTGTGATATTCTTGAATTGCCTATTTAACCTCAATTTATTAGTTAGTAATTTGATGAAGTGGTAATGTATTTTTGAGGTTAACCTTCTAAAGTGCAGCAACATATTTCACAATGTTGAGTGCTTTGTTATTACGGCAAGTGGAAGCTTTGCTTAACGGTTTCTGATTGTTACAAACTAAACCAATCAAGATCTTGTAAGTGGGGCTTTGCCATGTGTCAAATGGGAGGGCACTGTCATATAGGTTCCTATGTGCATGATCTGTACTGTTTACAGATCTCTGAATCAAAGTATCCTGATGAACTTGCATGCAGGAAAAGTTGAAGGTTTCAACTGTGTAATTTTAACACACCTTCTAGAAATTACCAATTAAGGTGCGTAAACGAAGTTTGTTTGACTTTAAACGTTGAACATGTTATGTCTTCAGTAATTAGGAAAGACATTGTTTATACTTCTAGTGATCGACTTATGGTTCCCGCCATGCTACTGCCGGTGGTACCATGCTGATGGTTCTAGATGTTGACTTAGCTCACGGTTGGGAATCCCCATTGCTGAATAAAAGTGCATTCTCTCTCTCCTACAGGAACCGATTCACTGGAGACGGAAATCATTCTCGAGACCCAGTCGTACATCTTCCGTGAAGTTTTAGAGTATTTCAGAACAGTAACCATGGCAACTGATTCAGCTATGGGCAAAAAGAAGATATTGATGATCCTGAACAGGACCAAGACTTACGCAGGTCGGGCACTCGGAAAAGATCAAACTATTTATTCGCTCTTACCTTTTGCCACTTGCCACAGTTGTGTTCCATATGTTGATTTCACTCTCCACCCTTTCAAAATTTACAAATGCACATAGGTGTTCATGACAGGTAACATAGGTAGAGTTGGCCAATAGAGTAGTTGGTGAAGTTAGGGTCAGGTGATTGGGTCGCTTTAAACAGGTTTGCACTAATTAAGGTGACTTTCAGTATGGACAATATGATGCCATTTTTAATTCCAAAGAGAATCTATGAATCAATTTTTTTTAAATAATTTGGTGAAAAAGAGAACTATCTGTCAGGGGTCAGGAGTTAATGGGGGACATGTGCTTGCAATAAAGGATTTCCTCCTTTTGAAGAAAATCTCTCTATTACACATCAGGCTTAAACTGCTCAAAACATACTAACAGGTGTTCTCATAGTTGAGTTTAATACGGAATCATTATTGCCCGATATAAACTCAAATTAGATTTGATACGGTGCAAGATTATTGTCATCTGTGGAAGGTATGGTTAAAGAGTGAAAGAAACTGAACATCGTGTATCACAAGTCAGACAATATTTTGAAGCTAAATTACATGTAGGACTTTTAATAGCTATCTAGTAACAGAAACCTGTCGTGGTAATAGTTGCTATGGTTTTTTCCATACTTTTTGAATTTGAGTCGGTTTTCTGTTACAAACAGATACTGCTATCATCTAATCAAAGTTTAAATAATAGAAACTTATAAATAAATGAAATATAAATCAATTAGAAACAAATTAATAAATGAAATAAATAAATAAATAAATGCAACTTCCTAACACTTCTTGCCCTTTTTAGTTTGAGGAAAAGTGATGAATTTATTTCAACTCTTGGTGCTTGCATAAATGAGTTGCTATATTTGCTAATCTATTATAATAAACTATACTGTCGTCTGTCAAATAACACTAAACATTATATGACAAGAGTTCCATAGTACCAACTTGTCGGCATCTGGCCTCAAGAGTTCAGATCCATACTACATGAGACCACCCTTTTGCTTTTGATGATGTTTTTATCTCGGTGAATTTTCAAATCCTAGAAATGTAAATGTTACAACAACAACAAAAGTCTTCTTTACCAATAAAACTAAAGAGAATAGTCTCTGAACAAAATGTGTGTCATATCAGTATGTTGACATATCAGTATGGTGCAGTGGAAGAAACATTTACCACCTGTAATAATTAGTTCTTCCACTTCTTCGGGGGGGGGGGGGGGGTGCAAAGAAAATTAACATAGTCCTGTTTGACTTGTTGTTGTTGTTGTTTGTGTTAGTGTAGATTTATCATGGCAATGAGTTTATGTAAACAAAACAAAAATTAATAGAAAAAGAAAAAGCTTCATCTGTGCTAATTCCATTTGCTAACTTCATTGAAAATAACACCTATCATCAGGGGGGGCAGATCCAGGATTTTATTAGGGAGGGGGTGTGACCCTGTCATGGAAATTGCCTCTCCTGTAGGTGGTCTGGAGGCCTACCATCCCCTCCCCCTCCTCCCACTACCTCCCCCCCACACACACACACACTCTCACTAGAGAAATGTTAAAACTTTGGACACCAAGTGGGGCATTCTGAGGTATATTTAGACTATAAAATTAGGTCTAAATGTACGTTTGTGCTAATTACCACTTTCCAGTTTCGTTTGTGATAGAGGGTGGGGGTGGGGATGGGGGGGGGAGGTTTACACCCCCAAACTCGTGTGAATCTGCACCTGCTCATAACTTTCTTCTCCATCCTCTTTTTCTGTTCATTTTGTTGACGTAGATAAGTCTTTTCATCTAATTACAGAGCAGAAGTATGAGCAATTTAAATGGCAGCAACAGGTCGGCGCACCTCTTCCTGAAGGTTCATTCCATCTCTTTTATTTTATTTTTCTTTTAGTGGAGTTGTATCTCTTTTCTATCATCTCTTTTGTTTAACTTCCCCCATTTTTCAGCACTCTGCTGGGAAATGTTTCCACCACCACTTCAGGTTCATAGACATTACTGCACTCTTTTTCTTGTATGATTGCAGTCTGTTTGTTACGAGTAAGCAATACTCTTTGTCCTTGAAATATGAAATCAGGAGATCTCTATATAATAAAATTTCAGCGACGAACTTCGAACTTGCTCGCTCAATTTTGTCTCTGGTTGTCAAAAGAAGTATTTTATCTGACGGTTGTAGTTTTTGTTTAATCGTATCATGAAATATTTCCCATGTGTATATTTAAGACCCTAATATTACATCATTTTAAGGTAGCTTGACCAATTTTTTCCCCTCATCATCCTTTAATGGGCACCACTCTTCCTTTTTTAAAATTTATTTTGCCTTCTGGTTTACTACTTCTTGTTGGTAATAGGAAAGCCTTTCCGCTAATCAAACTCGCTATATAAGTTTATTGCAAAGAAAAAAAAATCTTAATCCATCTTTTGGTAGTAGAATAGAGTAATTAATTTCTTTCACATTTTCTTGCATTGCTTTCATTAAGGGTTAATTTTAGATACTCAGCTATCTATTTAAGCTTGTCTGGGATGTTGGGAAATGCAAGATGGCCGTTCTTTTCTTTTTTTCCTCTTCTAGGATTTTCTTCTTGTGCAAATTAATTGTCCAAATTTCTTTGTAAACGTTTAGGAAGGCCGTTTTAAATATATTGGGAACACAAAATGCAAAAAAAAACCTCTGAAATGTGCAAGATGAAAAATATTTTAGTATAGTGCACCCAAACGTTTGTCATCATTCCTAGTGACGGGTTGCTTCTACTGCAGTATAGTAACCACGCGTGTCTTCAATGGATATGAATTTGCCTTGGCTTCACAGGAGTGATTACCAAACGTCGAAGTTACTCTACCGAAGGAGCGAGTGTGGACAGACCCGAATCTTTCAAGGAAACGGGGAGCTTGGATCAGAGAACGCAATCCACACGATCAATGCAGACCTACGGTATAAAGATTAATTAGAAGGATACTGGAAATTAAGAGCTAGAAGTGGGAGAGTGCCTGCGTTCCTCACAGCCGATAAAGTCAAAAGTTAATTTGACAAAGCTGATGATATGTCTCGTAAAATAGAATTTGGTAGCCAATGCTGTTAAAAGAAACTTACCAAATTCAAGTTTTTTAAGTTGCATAAAGGAAATGTAAGTTATGTTTGCAAGTAGTCAACATGGGAGGGTTATCATTCCAGCTTATTTTGTTCTGAAAACATACATCTGGAGTAGTCGTTATTTGATGAGCTTCCCACTGCTTCTCACACGTTTCCTGTTCTTCTTGGTACAGAGAGAAGATTTTCAGCTGAAGTGGACAACGTTCTCCGTGACCAGAGACTGAGGAATGAGTCCACCCCTGGACTCGGAATGGTCAGTGAACAAGAACTGACCAAGAGATTCCAGAAACTTTGTCTACTGTCTGTCAGACTCATCACACAAAGAGGTACTAACAGAGGGATGCTTCCGTCTGTCAAACTGCCTTTGATTTCGGTGGACATCTAAATTTTGATGGAGGAATCATAATTTTACAGCCAAAACTTGTTTCCCCTATTGTTTCATATTCTCAGTTATCTCATCAATTAGCCTAATACATTAGCTCTATGTGAAGTCCATACCTAGGCTTATCAACATGGTAGCCTATTGCATTCTGTATGTGAAGTCCATACCTAGGGTTTTCAACATATACCTAGAACTTGGATACTATTTATACACATTGTAGTAGAGTTACAACTTGTTTAAGATTGTGGTTCATCTGAATGTTGTAGGGTTAAATTAGTTAGGGATAGGATGAGGCAGAGAGGTAGGGGTTAGAGCTTGGGATATGGTTAGAGTTAGGGATAGGGTTAAGAGGAGGGGTAGGTTTGGTAGCTAACTCTTGTGACATTCATATAAAGGTGCACTGATCTCTTGCATAGCTGTTCAAATCAATGAGGAGTGTGTTTTTTATGGGAGGGGGGGAGGGGGGTATTTCCTTGCCCTATTATATGCAATAATGTGACATTGATTTCTTTTTATCCATTCATCCAGATCCAGAAATGCTTGCCAAGAATGAGGATAATCCGGATTCCTGCTCGACATCTCTCGCCAAAGAGCTCTTCTTTCTCCTTTCTGAAGCTCTAGCTGCTACTTTGGTAAGTGATGGATGTGTAATTCTACATGCAAGGGGAGGGGGGGGGTTGGGGGGTGGGATGTAACCACCTTTACTTTCAGGAAAACTGGAAAGGTGGCTAAGAGGGTTAAGTTGTGGAGGGGCGGGTCTGAGAAATTGGTCCTATGAAAAAGTTTGGTCAATGGAGGGTATTAAGATGCAAAAGAGTGCTATATTTTGCAACTTTCAGAAGCCATGTTGAAGAATTTTCAACTGGATTCTGAAAATGAAATTGACACTTAAACATTGGAGAATTTGGAATTTATTTGAAAGGAAACTTACAGTGCTATACATTACAAGCTCTTTGTATGTAGCTTTATTTTGCTGGTAGTTACTGCAGTTCACTGCAGCCAATTGCAATTTGGATAATTTCAGAAACTCTGGATATTTTTCCTTCTTTTTATTTTTGTCCTTCATATTAAAATTAATATCTCTCTCTATATTACAATCTTGTGTTTTTGGAATGCATTTTACAGTGGGTAATATTACTTTGGTTAAAGTCAAATACTCAAGGAAGTAAATTTCACATGGTGCCACATGGGCATCTCGTGATTGTTACAGGAGAGTAAGATTGCATGGTAATTTTGCTGGTAGTCTTGTTTCCTGCCTAGCTTCAAGTTTTGTGTAAATGGTGATGTCAGGACTTGTTTCCCTGTTCGCCATGAGCTTTTGGTCAATCATGATGCAAATATTTGCCCATAATCGTTCTTCCTGTTTTTGTCTTAGTTTTACTCTCTGAATAAATGTCATCCTGATCAACAGATCCGTGTGTGTTTGATTCACTTCTCTATGTAAATTGCAATTTGCAACCCTCTATCTCCAAATCAACTGACGAGAGGTTACACTTTTTTCCAACCCACGTATTCTTTTCAGGAAAAGAAACTCGGGCGTAGCAAACAGTTTGAGAGCATTGCCTGGGCCAGCAAGGAAACGTTGAGGGTGCAGCTCGCACAATTACTGTGCCACATGATGTCGCCCAATCAGGACATTGCGCTACGGATATACACCCTGCAAGTAGCTCATGTCCATAAAAGCAAGGAACTTCTGAAGAGCTTGCTTAGTGTTCATCCTCAGGTATATATATGGCTGTAACATAATACATCACCTTTTGTGACTTAAAAATTCCCTGTCATCTCAAGAGAGTGGGTGGGAGGGTGGGAGGCAATTTGGGCCCAGGCCCCCAAATATCTGTCAAGTCACCGAAAAGTTGTTAGAATTTGTTAGGGAAAATAAGTCATACCTGGCCATACCGTAGCAAATGATTGTGCCCATTAAAAACAGTCGTTTAGGTACACCTCCTCAAGGGGGGGGGGTAGGGGAGGGGGGGGGGGGGGAGGGGAGGGCAAATCAGGAATCATAGTTTGTCTTAACTTCAAGAGTCTTAGTTAGAAGCATACAGAATGTCTAGGGGGCATGTGATACCATTTGAGACTTGAGTCTAAACACTCAGAGTTCAAACCTCATCAAGCTGCTGCCATTTATTTCCTTCTGATAGCTAATTCATTTGCTATGATGATGTCACTCACTGTACTGTTGCCAGAAATGTCCATTAAACTTAATAGCCAAAATTCAAACCGTTTTTATCTTTGTGATTGAACATTCAAGTAGGATTGTGGTTTTCACCTACCAGCATTTCGTTCAAACAGTCTTATTGGAACACTGGAAATAATCCTTCAAAGCTTCTCATTTTCTACTTCACCTGGAATACTCACTCTACTGTTGCCAGAAATGTCCATTAAACTTAATAGCCAAAATTCAAACTGTTTTTATCTTTGTGATTGAACATTCAAGTAGGATTGTGGTTTCCACCTACCAGCATTTCATTCAAACAGTCTAATTGGAACACTGGAAATAATCCTTTAAAGCGTATCATTTTCTACTGCGATATTTCTTCTTTATTTTCTTTTTTTCTTTATTTTCTAATAATTTTTCTTTTTTTTCTTTTTTCTTTTTTTCTTTTTCATACTCAGGCTAGCAAGTTTGAATTGTTCTTGTTCGACCTGTTGGTCAACCAGGAACAGAAACTATCAGCAGAAGATGTAGCGTTTGGACTCAAACTGGTGGACTCCCTCAAGGACAGTGGGTTCAAAGGTTACAACCCTACCAAGTGCAATAGAGAAATCCTGGATGCTGCTAAGGAAGTAAATTATACATTCAATTAACCCATTGATTTGTTTGATCAATTAGTTAATATAACTTCTAAAAGGCTTTTGTTGGATTAGCTATTAAAGAGTCATTCTAGCAAAGTAAGGTTTGTTTATAATTCATAAATCAGTATTATGTGATTCATATTTTGGAAGATCGGTCACCAATGCTCTGCATAGATTGCATTTTTCGGAAGATCCTCATCGAGAAATGTTTGGTATACGCCTCAAGGATTGCAAAATTGGGTGGAAGGGGAGGGAGAGAGAGAGAGAGACAGAGAAGGGAGGGAGGGCATGGGGGATGGGTGGGGATGGACGATTAAAGGTAGCATATAAAGCGTTGCTTCTGTAACATGGATTTCATTACTACCTCCAAATATGGTTAAACACCAGTGACGTAACCAGGAATTTGAAAGGGGAGGGAGCACTTTTTGCGATTGGTATGGGGGAGGGGTCTAAGGCGAGCGGGTGTCCCACTCCCCTTTGAGATATTTTGAACAATTGAAGGTCCTTAGATGCGATCTGGTGCAATGTTTTGCCAGTTTCATCATTATCACATGATATCATATTATCAGCAGATTTTGTTTCCTGTTTGAATTCTTTTACATGTTCTTTTACATAGTATATCAGAAAGACAAAAATAGTGCTCTTTTACAATTTTTCCAGTAGGATGATTCTTGTTTATTGTCCAATGTCTGGACTTTAATACATTTGACGAGCTTAACTGATGGCCAATATAAACTTTCATATTTTGTAAGACAGCCAGATGTGCAGTGGCCTAAAAACAAATATCGTTATCGCATTGTATTAGCAGTGTAATAATTATTTATAGGAAGTGCGTATCAAGTACGATTGCTAGCTTAGCTTCATAACATGCTGTTAGTGCAACAACAATTAGGTTGAATCATAGAAAGGATGAGAACGAACGTTGTCGTCGTTGTTGTGCATACGGTTCGTGACATTCCATCGAGTGAGGTTATGTAGGCAATATGTATTTTATTATGCGGTGGCCAACTGTAGGCTTGTAATAGGCTATAGGCTAAATTTAGCTAATTGTATCTGCCAAACTAAGTAAGTAGTTGAATCAGTAGGCCTGAATGTTATTACGATTATAATCGAGTTAATGGAGCTGACGAGTATTCAAGAACAAAAGAGCACTGAAAAAATACCATGCTAAAAAATACCATGCTAAAAAAAACAACAGCTTAAAAAAAAAAATCGACACTGAAAGGGGGGGAGCAGTCGCTCCCCCCCTGGCTACGTCCCTGTTAAAAACAACCCACTAATTTGTCTGTTTCTGACATAACAGAAACTTAAATGTTTGAGATAATCTGTTACTTTTTGAAATGCTTTCAAAACTTAACATAGACCTACCAGCAATTCATAGCAGAGGTGTTCCTTCACCTGGAATACTTTTACATGGAACAGTCTGGCTATAGTTCGTATTGTCAATGACTGTTTACGCTAAAATTCCAGGGTAATTAAAGCCATTTTGGACGATGAAGAAAACACTATATGGACTCCATACATACCAAATGCTCAAGTGATTCTGGTGAGAGGGGCAACCAGTTTCTTCCAAAAGAGATGTAAAAGAATAGCTTAAAACTAGAAAGAATACATCCAGTTGGTAATATTTTTATTGATTGGTAACACTTTCTTCAATTCTCAAACTTGCAATTTCAACGGCAGACTCCACTCAGCAACACCACAAAGTAGCAATTTGGAAAGGTCAAAAAGTATCTCTGATTTTTGGTGTGGTCTTGTACCCTGAAACCTAAATAGTTGTCGTATAGACACCCTAACAGCTACAGTATTATTGCATATTGTTATATAAATTTAGACGTATTCAAAATGATAAACATGGCATGTCCACTGCAGTGGCAGTCTTCTGCTCTACCCTACAAAGCCGTGCGACTAGTTAAGTTACAAGTTAATGAGATGGTTCTCTAGTTCTATATTTTACGTCACAATCTCATCTCCAGGAATTGAAAGAGGCTGAACTGGAGGAGAGCAATGCCCGAGAAAAATTCCAGAACCAGAGATTGGAAGTTGCCGAGGCAGTCATCACAAAGATGGCTGATCTCATGTCAGAAGTTGTTGGACTAGCCATGAGGACTACCCAGGTAAGTAAAGTGGCATATGATTATGTTCTTAGCCATCTCAGACGTTGCACAAGCTGGTGAAGATGTTGGACAATTAATGATGGCTGCCTGCACGTTAATTAGTATAACATCTCCATACGTTCCATCAGTGTATCAGCATCAGAGTATGCGTGTGATGCTGGTGTAGTCCTACAGAGGGCCAAAGTTACGTATATATGCAAAACTTACATTGTTAGGCTGAGGTTTAGTAGCCTATATGATTAATGTACTTTGGGGCCTATTTGTTAGGCTAGCTTACACATTTGCCTTGATCTTGCCTGCATGATGTATTATCTAAGCCACATTTAGTTCCTTATTTGGGTCATTTCTATTTTCACAACAGTCGAGTGGAGTTTAATAGAGTATAAGCTCAATCATCTTCTTCAGCTGCATCTCCTGTTTGCTTAGGCTTGCTGGTATCAATTGTGGTTCCATGGACTATCATCAGTTATTCTTACAAGTCTTGGTGGTCAATAAGTAAATGGGGGGGGGGAGGAGGAGGGGGGGAGAGAATTACATTGACTGGATTCTTGTATGGCTTAGGAGTTGCTTGTAAAGGACATCCTTTGCATGGGCCCTTAATATGTTGAAGAAATTAAATGAATTCATAGGTGTTACACGCTAGCCGGAATCTTTAAGGGTCTATGTCTTCATGAAAGCTAAGTAATCATTAATTTGCGCATGATTTATATTTGTCTCAATTTAATTATGGGTGGTCTTCCTTTACTCATTGGTACTGCCAGCATGAACCTCATGTAATGCAAGATATTCTACCAAAAATATGGCTAAACAACATCAGAGGCATTACACTTACCTCAAAGTCCAGCATGTCAAACATGATATCTCAAGAAGGACAACATTAATAGATCTCATAAATGTCAGAGGTCATTCTGTTTGGACGTGTTACTTTATCTCATTATATTTTTGTGAAACTAAGGATTTATTCTTCTTTGATATCAAAAGGGATGAGGGTGCCCCGACCTCAGTGTTGTACTTTAAATAGCCATATTTATGATGGCCATTTTGAGAATTTTGAAAATTCATAAATGGTTTCTAGAAAAATGTAATTAAATCATATCACAGTATCCACTGCACATAAAACATCAAACAACAAAACAGCTGTGCTTTTCTGTAAACAACTAAAAGAAAAATGTAAGCAATACATTTGGTTGCTTCTAACATTTAATATGAATTATCAATGAGAGAATAAACACTTTTAAGAAACTGCATCATCTACCAGAGAAGCCCTGTGTAGGTAAATATGTAAAAGTTAGAGGGGCCTGACATGTTGATCCTAGCTGGATCTTTTTTAAAGCTAAACAATTTGCCCCTTAAGAAGATCTTGCTAGGATCAAATGTCAGGCCCTTTTAACTTTCATATAAATTGACAACAGCAGAGATTGTTATATTTTCCCTTTACCTTCAATCAATATGAAAAAAATTAGTTATTACAAAATTGTTTTGAAGAAATGATCTTGTTAGAGCTTAAACAGTTTTTGTGAGATTTGCAAAGAATAATGAACTTGTAAAGTAAAGATATTGACTATAATAAGAATATGATTAAGATATTACTATAGACTGATATTAAGCAATGAATATTTATAACAGTAAGAGATCATATTGTTTCCCTTGTACAGTCAAGTAACATCATAATACAATTCATGAGTAGAAAACAGATATGAGGATTTTACACCATCTTTTGTGAAGTCTGCAGTAATAATTGCCTAAACTAAATTGATGGATACTTTAATGTCAGTATTTACAAAAATGGAGGTCATTTTAATTACCCAGTTAAAACCGTAAAACCTTTACCATTAGTAAATTGTTTTGAAAGAATGAAGAAAATATTTACATTAGAAAATATCTCATGACAAAATGTGAAAAAAATGTAGTGATACTACAGTAGGTTGGTATTTACCAGTTAACATTTATAACAATAGAGAGGTTATTTGTCTTTCCCCGTTTATGTAATAAACATGAGAAATATTATAAGTAAGCAGCGATGAAGAAATTATGTTAACAGTCTTAACCCAGTATTTGTCAGGATTGAAAATATAAGTGATTTGTAAAAACGAATATTTAAATACATAACAGTTATATTTCATACTCATAGATGTTATTCTATTTCCCTTTTCTCTGTTAAATTCAGTTTATAACACAATAAAACTTGTAACATTTAAGAGCAAATTGTTAACTTTCAAATAGTTTTGTAAATAAAATTGTAAATCTGTCAGTTACTAAACTGTAATTATTAACAACCTTTTAAAGGGATATCCCGGTACCAGACAATTGAGTAATCCCAGATATTTTCTGTAAGTTGACACCACATCCTTATAGTATTTTGTATTGCGTGGACATGAATTTTGTGAATGCATCTGGCAACAGCAGAGTGGGTGATGTCATGACAGCAAGTAAATCTATCTCATTTCTAGTGGCATCTGACAAAAACAAAATTGAAGAATAAAACTGAACCTCAGAGCAAAATCACAGAGATTATCATTACTTTGGACTGTTAAATTTTCCGTATACCATCCTATGTACAAAGAGCTAAGTTTTAGCGCACTTAGACGATTCTTTAGATAATATACACCATCAAAATGTCTGCTATGTGGTGTTGCTTCTAGTGTGAAATGTGCATGCATGTGTTACAATATACCATCCTAAGTACAATCTATGTTGTGGACTATTAAGAAAGTCCTCTTCCCACTATGCTATCACAATTTCACATTAATGATTTCTTTTATTGAGATATGTGCATGCATGTGTTACAATAAACCACCCTATGTACAATTCAAGATCTCGGTTGTGGACTATTAAGACAATCCACATCCCACTATCACAGTTTCACATTTATGATTTCTTTTATTGAGATATGTGTATGCAGCATGTATGAAGACCTAGCTAATTTGTTACCCACTTAGACAATCCTAAGCTATCTACAATGTTGTGTTTATCTTAGAGCTATGCCTGCATCTGGTTTAATTCTTGATCGTTGCATTGTTGCCTCTTTTTGAAACAAAACAGAAAAGAGTATGTAAAAATGCCTTTCGATAACGAGTGCCAAATATGTTGTAGACAATGGGGTTAACACCACTGTTTATTAAAGGAAAACTATTGATTACCCTATAAATAATGGGAGAATATTGTCCCAGATATATATATTCTATAAAAAGAATATAATGTAAATCATAGAGGAAAACACATGTGAAGAAAATAAAAGTGTTTATGACAGCCATTTTTGTCAAGTTTCGTTGTACCTTTAAATTGTTTGTCCCATGTACTTGACCTACAGTGAGAGCAGTATTCAATTTCCTGTATGTCATTACGGTCAAAGATAGTGAAATGATCATCGTGATGATATCTGTTATAAATAGTATATAAAAAAGAAGATTTGTCTCTATATTGAATAGTGAAGCATACGTATCATATTTGAATGTGACATTTTGGGAACCAAATTGACAAGTGAACCATTCTTCCGCTGATATAATAATGAGAGTTTCTCGTGTAATGTAGTAAAAGGTGTTGCCACATGATATCAAACAGATTGTAACAGCTACACAGCGAAGTTTATACCCATTCCCTGATGCTATTGCCGTCTGGATTGGCTTGTGAACAGCTAGGTATCTGTCTAGAGATATTGCAATGATCAAAATCTCTGACAGAACTTGAAACGTAAAACGAGCAAAAAAGAAAAAAGCATGCAAAGCTGACACGTACACACCCATTACTTGTAAGAGTAAGAACTGAAAAGATGAAGTTAAATCACAAACAGGAAGACAAATATCAACAAATGACAGAGTCATTAAGTAAACACTCAGCGATGTTTTCCTTAAGGAAGACTGTTTACGCATAGTTATCAAGAATAAACAATTAGAAAATATTGCTATGGCTGCAATGATAGCATAAAAAGTAGAAGGGACATGATCTTCGGAGAGTCCATGTTGAAAATGATCGCAGAAACTCTCAAAATAGTACGAATTGTTGAATTCAGAATAATCATATGAGATGTCGGTATCCTCCATATCTAATTGCCTAGAGTACTGGAATAACTTCTGTACTGCAGACAGTAGTCTATATCTGGAATAAGCTGCTGCTTGTTTAGTACACCATCCAAGTGAAGTGCAGTAAGTTTAATACTGATCCAGTAATACCGTGAATAGTTTTATTCTCCCACCGATGTTCATTTCTTTACAAGTTCCTTCAGTTGATTTATATCAAGGATAGTCAAATAAACTGTCGACAGAAATGAGAATGCTATAAAGAACAATTTATTATTAAGGTCTTCTTTGACTTGGTCTAGAGTTATGTTTTGTAGTCGAGATCGTTGTAGCTAAGTTTTGCCTCGGTAATAGGCTCCTAATGTAAGATTGGTGAATTGGTAGGAAATGTTGATTGCTTCGAAGGTTCCTAGCACATCCTGCAGAAAGAATACCACCACGTCTTGGAGAAAGTTTCGACTTTAAAAATCCTTGTGAGATATCATTTGACGATGTTTAGCAAAAATTCCAATTGTTGAAACATCTTGTTTTTTCGAAACCTGGTTTATGTTTAACAGTCAAACAGGTAATTGATGGTAGGAATATATTTAGATTCATGAAATCTCTGTTTTCTTAGTGAGTGTTCAAATTTTGTTGATGATAAAAGAAGAAATCTTGCAATGAAAGCTAGTTCTGTATTAACTAGACTGGTCTCGCTCATTCTCCAAAGATGAAAAATACTACTTTCTGACACTTGTACCAAACTTTGTACCCATAGAGTCCTATGGCTGGAATCCGGAAGCTAACCAGTAATTACTTCAAGCTGAAAATGAATTTAGCGACCTAGAACAACTCCAAAAACGCCATTTGATATCCAAGAACTAAGCCACAACTTAAAGTCATTGATTAACTAGTATCAAGGTAAAAGATTGTTGTGAAGAGCTATTTCAGCTTGCCAATAGTTTATACTCTGGAACTATTCAGAGAGAACAGTGGCTCAAAGCAAAGAACTGTTCATATTTTAAATTATTTGTGAATGCTAAAAGTTTAACTCTTCTGTCCAGAAAAACACATGATTTGCAAAATACTTTTGAGCTAAAGTTCATGGGTATAATTTCTGCTGCTGGCTTTCTGCCCAAAGAAGTTAGCCAATGAAAAATGATTGAAAGAAGAATTAAAAAAAAATAATAATCATTTTTAGAAATACCTGCATCTTTATGTAAAACAATATTGTTTTCGGTTTATTTTGTTTGTCATCAAAGAACTGACTACCAGGAGAATGTTCCTTTTGGGGTTTAGTTTTCAAGTATCGATCATGTTCAAAGTCTTAGTAGACTGTCTTAGTATACTTCAGACTTGGTCATTGTATGACGTTATGCTATGAAGACATCATAGAAGTCTGATATAAACCAATGTTTTGGATGCCTTCTGCTGCAACTCTATGGATTGCCTGTTTATTATGTATTTTAAAACATTGAGAACAATATATCTATGCCAAGGAAGTGCTTTTATCTGTTACATCCTTCAGAAAAATACATATTTTTTTTTTTACTTGAGATAAAAACTGATCCATTTTCCATCTTGTAGGTTGTTGCTTTAAACCAAAACACTTTGCGAGCCAAATTTCTGGACCATGTGAGGGCTCAGATTTCTGCCAATTTGGATGTTAGGACCGCTTGGCAGGACTTGATACATCAAGTCACACACGAGAGGTAAAATGTTGAAAAAAATTGAATAAAGCCAGCCGCACCTTGCCCTGACCAGGCGTGAACTTAACTCAACTATTGAACTTGACTGCTGCCATGACCCAGATTTTGAGATTCGTTTATTCCAATATGCAATATGCTCTAACAAACTGATCCATGCACATTTAACAAAGTTCTGATGAATGCATGCAATGATAGTTCTCTGACATTATCTGTAAACGACAAAATTACTTTCCTGTGATTAGTCCCAATTTTTAAACCTGTGCAGTCTTAGTCACTTTCCACTGCCATTCAGAATTTTACACTACATATTCAAAAGCTTGATCAGTCGTAGTCTCAGGGAACTGTATGGACAGTGCCCGACTGTCTGCTATTTTCCACGTAGCAACGGTCGGGTCAGGTCGGGTCGAGTCTGGTCATATTCAGTCAGGCAGTGTGTGCAGCTGGCTTTAATAACAAGTCAAGCTTGTCCGTGTCGCAGTAAAGCCAGCCTTCTTCCAGGAATGGCAACATTTGTGGACGATGATGTTATTATCAGCAACTTATAATGAGTTTTGTTTTGCTTTGTTTACTTTCTCAGATGAAATGCCTCATCAAAGAGTTGTTCTATATATTTCCGATTTGGACTTTGTTTTCAGTTTTTAGGGAGTGCAACTCTTCGACAAACCCCTCTGGGTTTTTTTTTTTAGTTTTTACTTCCCTCTACTCCATTGCCACTCATTTATTATTTTATTTCTATTTTTGTGTAACTTGTAGTATTTAACGTTGTAGAAAAACAAATTAACCAAGAAAAAAAAAAACTAGCAAGTTTATACCGTAGCTTTGTTTTCCTGCAGTTTGGTATAGTCAGAAATTTCAATTGAAACTTAAATCCCCGTGAAATGTAGGTAGTCATAATTTTAGTATTTAAGTCGGTTTTATTTCCGTATTCAAGAGCTGTGTGGTATCAACAAAACAGTTACCCGAGTTCTTGGCAATTGGATCCGACGGAGGGACCTGGTCGAGTACGTAAGAGACTTCAGAGATGCCACCTCGACATCCCAGGGAAGTTTTTCCTTCCTGAGTTTCAAAAAAAGCATGAGGTGATGCCGTCTCAGCCTCTGGCGTACCTATTTGATGACCCAGTGAATGCCTCCAGCTCATCTGAGCTAAAGAGAAGGCTACAGATGAACGAGAAGATCAGGTACGTTAAAATATGTATTCTGTAAGTCAAGTATATGGAATCCTCTGACCATGTGACCAATATATATTCATCTCCATAAAATTCATGAATGAATCTTGAGATGGTAGTCGTTGTTGCAGCCTCTGCTAACTTCAGGCTGTGTAAGATATTGTCCTTTAGATTTGAGTGCATATATCAGACCTAAGGCTACGGTAGATGAATGTTTGATTGGTTTTCTTAGAATATCATTTCTTACCATCACTGGAAAAAAATTAACCTTTCGCAGGTGATATATTTTTGTTCATTGCAAAGCAGATATTGAACTAATGATAGTTGTCAGTGAATAATTTATCGGCTATAGCATTACAAAATGTTACGAAAACTTCTCATCTGTGTTTTTCATATGATGCAATACTGAGACCACGATAGACCGTGTGGTTGCCATGTTGAAAACCACTATTTCAATGTACATATCAATCTTATCAATAAATATGTCTGAAAAAAGTCTAGCAAGGAGAATCATGAAGCAGGGTTAGATAAATCATTTTAAGGGAAAAGTAACAGCAGTTGTTGGTGTACTCCATGTTAATTAATTAAATCAATTAACTCTAACATTTGATAAACACAATGGAACACTGAGTTTTCAAGATGGGTGCTGCTCTGTATGATATATCAATCTATAAATCCCAGATTATGTCATCATTTTAAAGCAGCATTGTATTTCTAGTCCAGGATTTTACTTACAAAAATTTCATATTGTTTACTTCCCCCATTTTCAGTCGAGCATCTTATTGCACTCAAGTAACACCTGCATCTGAGTTTACAGGGGATCTGCTACTGGGTAAGTAGTTTACTGGGCTTTCAACCATGCAAATGTTGAAAGGGGGGGGGAGGGTGGATTTTGGGGGAAGGGAGGTGTCAGTTCATTGAAGAAGTAATCAACATTGCATAAACAGTAAGCTTAAATCAAAAGTCATTGCTAGATGTCCTTTCAGTAGTACATA